>JAOEHI010022033.1:0-27326 GCA_025447815.1 Percopsis transmontana | reverse complement strand
ACACACACACACACACACACACACACACACACACACACACACACACACACACACACACACACACACACACACGGGGGGAAAAAAGCAATATATAAGACCTAATAGCTTCTCCTCATTTCACACACACAAGATAGTGAATCTTTAATTTTCTGTGCAATTATTGTCGACAAAATTCACATGGGATTTTAATTCCTACATATTAGATCATCAACAGTGCTTTTATATTGGCACTGCTGCTGTTGAACTTTCAGGGGTGTTCTCAGCTGTACTATCTTTCCTAAGATGGAATGCAGCGTTGCATTTAACAAATTTAGTTTGTTTTCCAGTCCAAAAAAATGCTCCTGATGTAGCATTTTATTCAACTTCCCATTTAATCCCATCTCCCATTGGCTCAAACTCCTTGTTTGATTATGTCTAGTTTGCTGTGTTCTTCAGAACGCGCTGCCTTTATGTATAGGCGAGCAAGCATACAACAACTGTACTTTTTAGAATGAAGTGATAGTCGCCTGAAACCTTCAGAAGCATTTAATGCTTTCTGGAATGTTTAAGCAGCTGACAGCTGAACTGGGGAAACTATAGGACTAAATTGCGTTTTGGGAACAAAACTCACTCACTGACATTTATCTGATTTGTGTGACAGCTTGGTAAAGGCTCAGTGTCGGTTGGTGAACCATTTCCATGTAATAAAATGATTCCATGGGAGTGTCTGGGTGGGTGAGTCCCTAAATGCGTCACATCTTGCTCATTAGCCAGGCCTCAATAGCCAGATAACACATCTTGCAGTTTGCAAGTTGAAGCCTGAGAGATCAAGGATACCATCCTTATAGTTTTGCTTAGACCTTTGCTTTTCCGTGGATCACTCCTTGATAGTGCATGCATTGACTACAGCCTGTCTCTGCCTCCAGAGAAAGTTAATGTGGCAGACAGCTTGCTTTATGCCACTGAAACACATCTGAATATCTCTGAAACCCAAGCAGCTAGCAGCATCCCTCAAGCCAATTATTCTGTAAAGTGCTTCCAACAGACACTCTCACAGGAGCTCTGTTCCTGTGATGTGCAAATAACGCATGCACTACATAGCAACTTCTGTCAACTGAAGAGGAGGTGCCTACAGTTTTTTTTCTTCCCCAAATTGTCCATTTTAAATTGCCCTTATAACCGGTGGAACTGAAACAGTCAAATTGTTTTTTTTATTGTTAAGTAGTAGTAGTAAAGCTATTGCTATTGCAGAAACATTGTGACATGGTTTTCCAGCTGTGATTTCCGCAGTGCCGCAGTGTAGAACTTAATGCGTTAGTGCACCTGTCATCAGATACTTATGGCTCATTGATTAGAAACTGTAGTGATCCATCTGGTGTTGATAAGCAAAAACGTCCACCGCTGCAGTTGTGTTTCAGAGTGTCTGCGCACACTGTACAGTGAGAACAGTTACCAACAGTGGTTTTCATAGTGTTGGTCAGAGAACCCTTATTTGGCCATGCGCAATGATTTTTTTTTTTGAGAGGATTTAAGTTATTTTTTAATTTGTATATTAATATTGATCTAGTTTTATAAAAAAACATTTTTGTTAGTGTTCATAGTTGTTTATATATCAATAATTTCTATGCTATATTTTATGCTTGCTATATTTTATGCTATGTTAGGCATCTTTTGTTATGCTAATAAAAGCTTTTTTTGGGGGTGGGGTGGGGGGGGGAGATTGTGGTTCATACATTTGGAAAACACCAGTGAAAGCAGGCCATAGTACTACCAGACTCTACTTAGCATAACGCCAAACCAGGAGCTCCACCAAAAACAAACGGTGATGTTGAAAATCCACTCTCTAGACAATTGTCAATTGCTTGCATTTTTGATCTATCACTATCAACTATCACAGCCGCCATGCCAGGAGTATTGTACTTAGAATAGTAATATAATGTTAATAGTTTTAACAGCCTTTAAGTTCATGTTTGGCCCTTAGTTTTAAGTTATTTCTGCCTTGAGTGGTGCATCGAGTCAAATTTAAAACCAGACATTAGTTTTCCCCAATTTTCTGATCCTCTGCCGGCCTGTTCTATAAAGCTGTCTGACTAGAAAGCTGACCCATGGCAGAAAATGGAACGAGCCATCACTGTTGTTAACCTTGAACATCCAATTAAACACAAACCATCCGTTGAGGGGGATCAGTGTGAAACACCACAGGAAAGTAAGGCCACAAACACGTTGCCGTAGTTAGTTTGTTTATGCTTCAAGGTCTTCTTGTCTCTCCACCTCAGTGCCTCTATGCCAATAGAAATAAAATTATACCAGGACATCCATTCATTCTTTAGATTTATTGGTCCGAGATTTATGTTTCCTTCATTGTAAATTAACCCGTTCAGACGTTGCTGTGGCGTGACTTACCAGTAAGTCGTGTTTGAAAACAAATGACAGTGCATCTTTAGCGCAAAATATCGGGTGCATTGGATAATTAAAAGAGTTGTGTAACCAGGGACTTTTTTTTTTTTGTGGCATGCCACCATGTTGCCCTGTAGCGTCTCGAGGTAGAGCCTAGCAGAAGAGCCGGTCACCTGCTCTTCTGTCCTCCTGCTGGCCTTGGAAGTGTGTCAGCTCATCCAGGTTTGACTGTAATTAGAACAGCTTCACCCATCTCTAGGGCTCCTCCCCCTCCTCCCACCCCTCCCCTCTTGCTCTAAATCGGATGTCTGTGAAGCACCTCTTGCAACCTGTTCAGACGCAGCACATCCTACTTTTAGCGCTCCGCTTGGGACTCCGCCGGCTGTTTCCCTAGCAAAGGTTATCTGTGGTGTTTGGCATTTCTCATCCATTTGGAGCACAGAGAGCCAATCGCAGCAGCACATTACCAACTAGGTCGCGGTGCAGTACAGCTTAGTGTGTTTGCGGAGGCTGTGAATATGGAGAGATCTGCTCTTAAACCGTGGCTTCAACAAGCTGTCAAGCTGTCATCGCAATGTGTTGCATGTATCGTAACGTCTCTGTTGTTTCCCAGGTGGTGGCCTATCACTATTGCCAGGCTGACAACACCTACACCTGCCTGGTGCCGGAGTTTGTGCACAGCATTGCCGCCCTGCTGTGCAGAGCTCACCAGCTCAGCGCCTACCGAGAGCTGTTGCTGAGGGAGCCCCACCTCCAGAGCATGCTCAGTCTGCGCTCCTGCGTCCAGGACCCCATGGCAGCCTTCAGGAGGGGCGTACTGGAGCCACTGGCCAACCTCTATAAAGGTGCAACACATTTAGCCACTATTTAGTATTGAATTCCTCCCACAGTCATAGTCTGCAGCTAACTTAATACATGCCCACTTGTGGATAATGAATAGCATGTTCTATGGAATGGCCCAGTTTTTTGCCAGGCATGCGTTTTGTAGCCTGAGCACAAGCTGTGACATTGGAAACAATTCCAACAGATGATAAGGTCACCCAGAAGGCATCTTGCGGGTCACATTAGCACTCAAGGAACCCAGGAGTGTGCCTTGTCTGGAGTGTGGCTGTTGGGAATGTATTGGGTTTTAATTATCAATACACACACAGAATGTTTTGAGAGACGTTTCTTAAGACCAGGGTTGTTGAACACATGGCACAATACCATATTCCTCCTCCAGCCATGAGCCATGACTCGCGCATTAACGTTATATAACATAGATGCATTGATTTATCCACAAGCAGAAGGATTAGTTAAAGATTAATCCTTTGCGAGGCCAAGATCATAGAAAGACATAATTGCCCACAGTATCTCTTGAACAACCACAAAGCAGGGTAAACGCAGTTCCACATTCCAGTGGGGAGAGCAGTGGACAATAGAGGCTGTGTAGTTGCTGCATTGAAGTGGAGCGTGCTCCCTCGGCCTCACCAAAAAAAACCCTTGTGGCTTAACAAGGCTGATCTTCCACTGAAGCAGTGCATTGGTAGCAAACGTTCAAAGATACTTCGGCAGTGCCTAGCGACCAATTCAGTTCAGCTACAGAATACTGTACCATATGCAGGATAGAGCGTGAATTAGGGGAAATGCTCAGTGTTTAGTACTTTAGTTTCTCCAAACTAAACACTGACTACATTTACATGCACACTCATGCACAGTCAATGCTGAGTGTTATTTATTTGTGTGTGTGTGTGTCCAGAGAGGAAGATCCCAGAGGAGGACCACATCATTTTGGTGGACGGGTTGAACGAGGCAGAGTTTCACAAGCCTGACTATGGAGACACCATCGCCTCCTTCATCACCAAGATCAACGCCAAGTTCCCCTCCTGGCTCAAGCTGGTGGTCACTGTCCGCTTCAACCTGCTGGTAGGGTCTTGTCCTCCTGGGTGAACGCATCTCCAAATATTAAAGATAATGAAAGTTAAATAATTAAAGTCTTATAATATTAATACAAACTATTAATACAAACTATATATGTTTTGTAATCAAAAGCATTTTGCGACCCGTCGTGGGGTCCCGACCCCCACTTTGGGAACCACTGGACTACATATAATTTCTGTATGATTGACTACATATTTCAGTTGACAGCGTCTTTATTAAATGAGAATAGCAGTCGCCTCATTAGTTTTAATTAGTAGTTCTGTCAATACACATGCAGTTGACAAGTGAAGTGATGCGCTGTAACAAACCTTGAGTTGAATGCCCTATCAATTTTTCATAAAGCCTGTCGCTGACTGACAAGAGAACCTGGCAGATTCTGACAAGTGTAAAATCTGCTCAGATTTTATGTGGCGTCTCTTGCTGTCATATTCTGCCGTCTACAAAGAGGCATTTCTGTCGAGTGTCCGGAAACAGTGCAGAAGATATGGAACTATCAGTGACCCGGGAAACAAGGCAGTGTGACATGGAAGGAGACACGATGCGTGTTGAGCTGTCTTGGTTAGCTGTGAAAGTCGCGCTAGGTCTGCCAGTCAAGGAAATTATCTGGATCTGTGGTGAACTTGGGAGACTAGAGAAGGCTTTACTGTAGTTCCGGGTCTGAGCTGGCAGTTCTCAAAGATGGGGTTGGGAGAGTTTGTAGGGGTTCAAAACTTTGAAATAATAATTTTTTTATTACTAATATTTTAAATGGGTTGTATTATCTACCATTTTCAATTAGGTAATTCATCACACTTTTATTCAAAGCAACTTACCGCAAGTACAATTACAATTAGGTCATTTAGTAGACGCTTTTATCCAAAGCGACTTACAAATACATGGTGCTATTACATGGAGCAGGTAGGGGTTAGGCATCTTGCTCAAGGAGGCTTACAGGTGGGCCAACTCTGGGGCTTGAACCCACGACTTTCCGGCTGGGAGTCCAACACCTAGACCACTATCCTTCCCCCCTACAAGTATATTAGGAGCAGGTAGGGGTTGGGCATCTTGCTCAAAGATAAAGGACATGTCGGGAATCGAACCTGTGACCACCCCAACCACTAACTTATCTGAATTTATATTTTTGTGCTTACAAAAAATAAGCTCATAGATTAGTAGCTCAGGGCTTGTGAGCTATCAACTGCTTCCTTTTGTTAAACAGGGGTCAAAAGGTTTGAGAACCGCTGGTTTAAGACTCGGATAAGTAGCCTGACTGACAGTTGTACCATAGATTTTATGGCAGAGTCCAGGCTTGGGCTTCTGCCCATCAGTAGGAGTACTAGGCAGAGTACTACAGAAGGAGTGCAGTTCATTTGTTTATCCAGCAGCAGCAAGGGAGAATTCAAATTCTATGGTGGATACATGTATATGACTGTAGTTGTTCATATTTTACATTCATGTGTTTTATATTCGGTTCCATTAATCCTCTCACGGTCAGGATGAGCTGAGATTTTGTAGATCCTATTTCTAAAGATTCTGCTGCAGTATTAGTATCCTCTGTCTGTGGGTTATAGTTGAGATCTGATTGAAGCTGTTTTGCTGAGGGATATCTGTCAAAACCTCTAAATTAGCTGTATGTGGATGTCATTATTATGTGAGGCGTATACTGTATAAAAAACAAATGAATGAATTACTATTCTAGCGTTTTGCTACACAGGAAGCCGCTGAAAGGTCAATTCAGTTCACAACCGCAGTGCCATAGCAGTGTGGAGGCACGAGATGAGACCGTGTTAGTGCTGTAGTGTTGCTTCACACGTTCAGCAAATAACCAGGATCTCAGGACGGGAGGGAAGGGTTCATCACGGTGACTAACTAGACTAATATGTGTGCTCCCTGGCAGGTGTCGCTGACACCTCTGCCATTTCTGTTGACTAAGATGAGGGGTTGTCTCACTGAGGCAGTGTTTCCATAGCCTCTGACAGACGGGAGGGGGGGGGATTAGAGGATTAAGGTGCATTGATTTCCGCCACCCCTCGGGAGGGATATTGAAGTGTTTGCCGGGCCTCAGGTCTCTGCTTGCCTACTGGAAGTGTGACCTCCCCCCATAGATCTTTGTTCCTGGTTCCTCAGTCCCATTCCCCCTGCCATGTGTCCAAAGCAGTGGCAGGTGTCTGTTACTGCCCGATAGCTCTGTGACGCTGAGTCTCAGAGTACTTTAGCACCCCTTTACAAAGACAGAGAAAAAAAGGGGCTGGCTTGGCTGATCTTCTGCTGGGGTTGTTTGGGCACAGCATGTTTTGAAATTCAGGAAGTGTACTTTTGCTTTTCTGTTCGCTTTGAATGCCTTGGGAAATATCAACATGTGAATATTTGAACCCTGTTTTCTCCATAGGAGATCACCAGCCTCTTGCCCTTCTCAAAGATCTCCCTGGACGATTTCCCCGACAACGCGGAGATCAACAAGGACCTGAATGCGTACATCCAGTACCGCATCAACGGCAGCGCGGAGATCCTCAACAACATCAGCCTGAACGGCAAAGCCGACCCCGTCATCGTGGGCAAGCTGAGCAGCCACCTCATCTCCCGCAGCCAGGGCTCCTACCTGTACCTCAAGCTCACCCTGGACCTGTTTGAGCGGGGCCACCTGGTCATCAAGAGCTCCGGCTACAAGGTGGTGCCCATCTCCCTGGCGGAGCTCTACCAGCTCCAGTGCAACATGAAGTTCATGACCAACTCGGCGTTTGAGCGCTCGCTGCCCGTCCTGAACGTGGCGCTGGCGTCGCTGCACCCCATGACAGACGAGCAGCTGTTCCAGGCCGTCAACGCTGGCGGCGTTGCCGGGGAGCTGCCGTGGGAGGACTTCCAGCAGCGCATGGAGCTGCTCTCCTGCTTCCTCATCAGGCGGCGGGACAACACGCGCATGTTCTGCCACCCTTCCTTCAGAGAGTGGCTCGTGTGGAGGGCAGACGGAGAGAGCACCGACTTCCTGTGTGACCCCAGGTGACCCCTCACTAGCATGTACACAAACTGTGTTCGCTACAGGAGTGTAGAAGTACAGGATTGTGTGTATGTATATGCAGGTAAATTATACATTTTAAAATAAACCTGTTTAATTACTCTCCATCCGTTCAGTAAATATAGGCTGAACTAGTTATGTGGGAAAAAATTCTGCTGCTTAAAATTCAGCCCTTCGAGAAGAATAGTGCTGCCAGCAGATGCGTGGAGGAAAGCACTGCCGATAGCATTCACATGAGAAATAATCAGCTTGTTTGGCTGCAGATCCTCCACTTTGAATCTGGCTCTGAATTGTAAACAGCCCGCACCCCGTTCTCGACATAGTGTTTAGAAAGTGAAAGGGAATATAGAAATCCTCTGTGCATTGTTTTTATAGCAATTAAATAGAACATTTGAGTCAAGTTCGGTTAGGTATACTCATTTTTCCAAGGCATTTAGAATATAACCATGTTACTCTATTTAGTGTTTGTTGAAATCCTATCATACACATTTCTTTTTAAATGCAATTGATGATCCCGTTTTAGCCTGCTAGCTTGTTATCAGCACTGAACTATGTATATTGACAGTCTTGTAACCTACTGGGACATCTGCTGCAAATGGAATAACCCAATTTAACAACTGAGACTAATATTCCTTCCTGTCATCACCATAAATCCTGCTGTTCGGACCTGTCAGGTTAGCTCTTTCTATGTGATGCTGGTCTGGAAAAGCTTGACTGGAAATATGAGATTCACAAACATCACTGCTTAGTGTGGAAATATGAAGATCCACCATTTGGCGGAGGTGGACACAGGCTGATTAGTTTAGCACACACTCACCGGTAATCGTAGAAATTGACACAGAGCAGTAGACGGGAAATAGCCTACAATATGATTTCCCCTAGAAGTAAAAACTAAAAGGAGAAATTAGGAGAAAATCGAAACTTTGGGGTCTTTTTAAGGAAGGAACAAATTGGCTCCAACAACCTGAATAATGTATGCAGCCATGTGAAATATTAACAAGTAATCTGCTGTTTTCCACTCGAGCTTTGATGATCTTGCAGAGCAAGAAGGTTCCTGCCATGCACTTTGTGCCCCGTGTGGCCAGCCAGTGTGCTTAAGCCCTGCTACCTAATTGCACCTCTGTAGTCCTCGTTAGCAACTGTTGCCATGGACACTTAATAGCTTGCTGTTGTCCTTCCTACTGTAGTAAGAGGGAGAGAGCCATTGCATCGCAAAATTTCCCACTCGAAGCGAACGCACGCACAAACGTGAGGGTGCACACACAAAGGCACTAATGGAGAGGATTTTAACCAGATCAAAGTGGACTGCAATCATGCATAGCCTTTTAATGAAGTTCTGCGTTAATTAACACCAGACGGAGCCTTAGCGAGGAAGGGAAAGAGAACACAGGGGCTGTATTCTCTGTAGCCCTTCGTACCACCCCACACACACACTCATTCCCTCCAGCACTGGTTCAGCACCAATGCTGTCTTTTTTGGCCTAATAACGCAGCATTGTCTGGAATAACTCTAGATAATGATGCCAAAAGACAGTGCTCTTCTTGATACTGGGCTGTTCGTGTCAATGAGTTGTCTCCAGTTTGGTAAATTGAAGAGCTTTCATTTTGAGTGAGGCAGAAGTACATTGGATGATAAAGTAACACCAAAACAAATTGTCCATCGGCGCAATTCTGTTCATTTTTCTCAGGGCGGATGAAACGAACATATCAGTGGTCGCCAGATTACTGCCTTATTCCCCCTGGTCCCCCCCCCTATTATTCATCTTAATATGTTCTGTTTTTTGATGCAGAAGTGGTCATGCCCTGATGGCGTTCATGCTGTCACGTCAGGACGGCAAGCTGAATCGACAGCAGACCATGGAGCTGGGACACCACATCCTCAAAGCGCACATCTTCAAGGTATGAACGCTACTACACTATCTCCTCTGGGTATTACATGGTGTGCAATCTCTGTTTATTTATGAATAGTGAATATGAAATTAACAGAGGAGAAGGCTCGGGTCCTGGGCAGAAACACTCTACCCAGCTGTGGTTCATTGATGGTGTGTGTGTGTGTGTGTGTGTTCACAGGGACTGAGTAAGAAAACAGGTGTATCGTCCAGTGTCCTGCAGGCTTTGTGGATCAGCTGCAGCGCCGATGGTCTTTCTGCTGCTTTGGCCTCCTTGAGGAACCTCTACACGCCCAACGTCAAGGTAGCGCCACCCCATAATGCTCACGCCCTGGCGGGTTTCACACGCAGATCTGCTCCAATGAGATTTGCCCCCAAACTCTGCAGTCGCATTTGTACAGAGAGAGTAGTAGCATGGTCTGCTCCTTCCGCCTCAAATGGCCTCCCTGAGTGCTTTTTAATTCCGCTGACTGTGATGGGTTGTTTATTATGATAAGCATTAGGTTCTGTTCCCGGAAGCGCTCACTTTACAGTGATGAGCGTGGGCCAAGCGTTGATGGATGCCGCTATTGAGCGCGGCGTAGCATTTGTTCATTGGCCCCGATTGATGCAGCTTGCTCTCCAGCCATTAGCTTGATCCATAGCTGTCTGCAGCGCAGGAGGGAAACCAGGCTACGTCATTCTAAATAATTACCGCAGGCCTTTCAGATTAGTGGTAATTTAATAAACCGGAGGTCATGTTAATGGCAGACCTGGCCAAATGTGTGGGGGTGTTTTTTTTTTTTATTCTCATCTCTAAACGATGCTAGAAGAATGTGCACCTTACCACTTCTTGAGAGAAGGAAATCATTGGCCTTTCCTTAAAGCCCATTATGTCGGAATGATTCATTCTGGCTTTAAGTGAAATGATTTTTCTTTGTCATTTGCCTTAATAGTGCAGTAAGCTGCCATCACTCGGTGTCTCTATTCTCTCGTATGCCATCGCTCAAATAGAGTACAGACTGGCCTTATGTCCCCTGTGAATACACAGGGTAGGGTTATCCCAGCATAGTTCAATAAATAAACTAAATCCAATTTTCTTTTACTAACTCATAATCCACTTGTTGATTGAGGAACAAAAAACCCTTGAAAAATCTGTAGAGTAGACTGTGACCATCCCAATTTATTAAAGTAGTTTTGTATAGGAAAATGGATTTCTTAACTCTTGGTGTGTGTTTATTATTATTATTATGTGTCTTTATTACAGTAAATCCGCAGTTTCTGGGATTGAATATTGTTTCAGTCCTTTTAAACTAAACAAGTCTTTTAAAACCATTTCAATCCATTCTTTTCCATATATTGCATTATCCTTCGGCCAATCAGGTGAGTCGCCTGTTGATGCTGGGCGGGGCCAATGTGAACTACCGTACCGAGGTGCTGAACAACGCCCCGGTGCTCTGCGTCCAGTCCCACCTGGGCCACCAGGAGATGGCCTCGCTGCTCCTGGAGTTTGGGGCCAGCGTGGACGTGGTCTCAGAAAACGGCATGAGCCCCCTCTGCTTCTCTGCCGCCGCAGGACACCTGGGACTGGTGGGCCTGCTCTGCATGAGAGGGGCCAAGGTGAGAGGCCCTTCTTTCATAAGCGCCACAGTATTGTTGTAATGTGGTCACAGGTGGCAGAAGCACCGTTTCCTCCCCTGCCCGGGGTGGGTCACAGCATGTGTGAGCTAAACAACAGCATTCCCAGGTATCTCTGCGTGTTTTTCTCAATCATGCATCAGCAGAACAGATGCTTGAACCTGGTCCTTCAATAAAAAAAAATGTTCGCCCACCCAATACTGTCCAATCATCTGCCAATGAGTTTTTCATCCCAACCAATCGCTCAGCAGTTGATTTGAGTAATTGGGTTTATCCTTTCTAATTCAAGGTGTGCTCACTAGGGAAATCAGCTAGTGCACTGATTGGTCGGGACAAAAATACGCAGTCACTCTGCTATCCTTCACACATGACTAGATAAGCGGCTCTAACCACAAGAGGCCATGCTGGCCACACAAACGGTTTAGAGCTCATCCCCTAACCCTTACCATGGAAACCATCACCCTCCTGGGTCCACAGACTAATTCAATATTTACTGTCATAGACATCTGAATGCATAACAAATGACCCCCAGTGGGGAAAAGAATACCTGACCAAGATATTAATATATTAATAACATCTGCAAATGTATAATTAAAACAATTATATATATAAAAATAAATAATGAACACCATAGAATAATGGTACACACTATTTAATCTAGATGATATGTTATATAAATAAAGCCTAGAGTTTCTGTTCTGTGTGTTCCAGGTTGACCACGTGGATAAGAGTGGCCAGTGTGCGCTGGTCCACGCCGCTCTCCGAGGACACCCGGAGATCATCCGGTACCTGCTGGAGCTGGAGTGGAGCCCCGAGGGCCCGCAGCAGGACTGTGCCCTGAAGAATAAAGCCCTCCAACAGGCTCTGATAGCGGCCTCCAGCATGGGCCACACACAGGTCAGAATGACACACACTCTCACCCCCCAACCAACAATCCTGTGATCTGATAATTGCAGCCTTGGGATACATGGTGGTAATTTTAGAAAAGAGCATGTCTTCTGTGTTGTACGTCAATGTACAGTAAATGTCAGGCAGTAGCGGTGCAAGATAATTATGGGTGGGGGCGTAGCTGGGTACTACTGTAACTTGTTTTCCAAATAATATTACATTAAATAATCAAACTAGGTGTAAGGTGGTTTCTGCGGGTTCTTAGAAAGTTTGAAAAAGTATAAAATCAAATAATCTAAATTTTAGGCCTTAAAATGTCTTAAATAAAAGATTGACTGGTCTGAAAAATGTATTGGATTATGAAGTTAACGTTACTTTTATAAAGTTGCATTAACTTCAGTCTCACTTTTTAAATGTGTTTTGGGGGAAAAAATGCATTGATCACACTGTTGGTTGCGTGATCACACGCAACCAACATGAAACCAATAACCACTAATACTAACGGCGCAGCCCGGGCAGAATGTATCGGAGCACACCCAGCTAGTGTGTCGCGATCTGCTGTGTGGGCTTCAAGTCATTCTAGGACTCCCATTTGCCTTCATATCCTTCTTACGTTTTGCCATTATGGACGCTAAATGGATCTTAAATTGCATTCATAATGGTCTTACAGTGAACTGGTGGAAGCCTGCAGAAACCCTGGGTGTGAATTATCGCCAGTTACCTGGCTACATTAAGCACTCACTAGTTAGGAGTTTTGAGTGGAGTGGAAGACACAAGGTCAACCATGGTTGGTCTCAATACACACAAGGTGTATTGAAAGGAAAAATGCCTGCTGATGACCCACATACCACAAGGTCCCATCCTTCAACACGTCTAAATAATATCTCCAGTTATATATCGTCTCCTCTGTTCACTCACAGCAGAGAATTTGTGAAAGTGCCGAAGGCAGCCACAAACATGAGCCACACTTATTTTATTAGCGAGTTTATCGTTCATTCATTGTGAGGTTTTATTCTGCCTCACACCAGCAGCTGTGACGAGAGGGTCAATTGCGGCGCCGTTCTGCCTTCCTCATTAGTTGGATTGTGATCCCCAGGCCTGCTCCTGTGTGCCCCTTAGAATAATTGAGCTGTGCCGTGCTGAGCTATCGACCTAGATACATCTCCGCTGTGTCCAGAGAGGGGGGACCCCCGCCTCAAGTATAAATCAGATTGGCCTTGGCTCACGCATCCCCCGTAGTCTAGGAATCAGCAGTTCTCGTCTGCAATGAATTTATCATCTGCTGGAGAAACATAATTCGCCCAGGCGACCACATATTGATCATTCTAAGTTTGTTTCATGGCTCCACTTGTTTATCTTCGGCTCTGTAATCAACACGCTGTGTAACTTCTTGAAGGTTTATTTGATATCTTGTGCTGAGACGGCGTGCCATTAATCAACGTTTCTTGTTTGACAGGTGGTGAGAGGCTTGCTGGCGTTGAATAATGAGCATAGCGTGCAAATTGATGGTCATGATACTCTATGGGGAGAAACAGGTACGTTTTCATCCATCTTTCTGCTATTTGTGGCTCCCTTTTGTGTTGTCACCTGCTGTTTTATCTGTTGGGACCCCACCAATGTAATTGTGTACTGGTGGAGGGCAAAGCTTATCTCTATTCTGCAACATCTTGCTCCCTGCGTGATGTCCATGTTGGTGTTAAACCCAAAGTTTAACACAATTTCACTGAAACACTAGTTGTGAAGTAACACGGACGGAGACACTCTACAGACAACTAGAGAGAAGACGGAAGCGAGTGCTCGCTCCGGATATCCACTGGAAGCGATGCGTTTAAACACTGCCGATCAATAGGTAGATAGGTGTATGTGTCCATGAGGCAGCATGAGGCAGAGGTGATGAAAGGGAGAATATTTACCATTTTCCATCGACTCCACTATAAAAACTAGTGGTGAATTCATGGCCTTGACCAAACAATATCTAACACTAAATAAATTACTATTATTTCGATCATGTGCCCCAAAATCAGGCAATGATATCAAGACATGTTTGTAGTGGATAAACAGTCTAGCTTGTTAAATCCTCTGGTAAGAATACCCTGCCCACTGGGGTCAAAGACCTCCATATAGAAAAAAACAACAACTTGTAGGTAGCGGTAGCCATTTTTGTATTTTTTTATTTGACACACTCCACCAGATAACGTGGAAATTATCAATAGCAAGCACCATTCTTTTTCTGTCATTTGGTCACATTCTTTCCACCACACAGCCGAATAAAAGCTATCGTTCCCGGTACGGTCTGTCTAGAAAATGAGACATCGAATTCACACCACGACTGTATGCACAGTGCCAATCACACTGAATGACCTCTCACACACAACGCCAGCCCCGCTCAAGTAGAGCAAGGACCTCATTCTCTGATAATACAGCTGGGATGATATATTGACTGGTATGTGCCTAACTATTGATTTTTGTAAAAGAAGATTACATTTTGTTTTTTCCTTCCCGGAATAACGCCATAAGGCGATGACGTTTGCGGTGCTGCTTAATAAAAGCTGATGGATGAAGGCTGTTGGAGACACTGGCTAGTATTTGAAATTGATTTTGGAAATAGTGCAGAAAGTCAAATGGAGCAGCATAAAATCTATAAGCAGCAGGTGGCTGTCGGTTCCAGGACGAGTTACATGAAAGATGGATAAAGTGAGCAACAGCAGCATTGACTTTGAGCACATGTAGACCTTCAAGGGTTGGTGTAGATTCTTTGTGTGCTCAGGTTACTTTAAACAACTTTTTAATCCGTCACCCTTGAATATTAGGCCTATTTTGTTCAACCGTATCCCTCCTATATACAGCGTTGTTACTGCTGCTAATTATGACGATGACTAACAGAACACGGCTAGATGCACGCCTCCTATACTAAATGCTTTGAAACGTTTGCAAACTGTTGTCTCTGATTCCTTTCAAAGACACATGTCATTTTCTAGTCTGTCTCCTGGTTATGTAAATGGTTGAATCCTTAAGATGCACAGTGTAGCCTAATTCATGCATTTTTAGACATCTAATGTTGTGTTTTTTTGGTCCAGCTTGGCTTACAGTAGCAACAGCTTATTAAAGGCTTTAGAAAGGCCTCTCTGTTGCAAACTGATGCTTCTACCAAATGCATTGCCTGTCTGTCCTGCTGCAGATCCTATAACCTTCTTATTACAAATAATAGTCCCAGCTCTGTCCATATACTCGCGCAACTGTGATAAAATTCTGTTCATAACGGGTGTATATCTTTAAACCACACTCATAACAAGTAATGCTTAAGGTTTTCAATATATCCACCTGGGCGTTATTAAACATAAGGGGGCAGTGCTTTAATTTGTTATCTAACAGATTTTCAAGCCATTTTTCTAGTCCATATTTGTTACTACTGCTACTGTGACTATTACTGTCAATAATAGTTACTGTATGGCCTCATGCCACCCAATATTCACCTCCCAGCTTTGTTTATATCTTCTGGATGTTTAAAATTACATCCATGTCCTTCTTCGCATCCATTCCTAAAGAAATTAGATAGCAGGTCTTGGTGGCTGTTTACAGCACCGCTGACCTGAAACAAACAAAAAAACACCCTCCGCTAATGAGTGGATATTCAAACCTCGTACTACCCACCTGACGCTAATGCAAAACAAGCACAGAGGCCCATCTGTATTCAAGTGAAGAGATGAGTAAACAAAACAGTGATGCCAATGCTATTCACCATGTCACTGTGAGAGACATTGCCAGCAGATATGAAATGGTAGTATTAAAGTGCTTCATTCTTGTTGGGTGCATTGTAGAAGAGCTCATAACAAGACTACCATATGCTGAGGTTTGTCAGAATAAACTAAAAGATTCAGTCACAATCAGACTTCATACCTTTTCTTAGTTGTCAGTGTGTACTGTACTGTGCATTTAATAATATAACCCTGTAACATCCTATAATTAAATTTACTTATTTCCCAGAGTTAAACATGTCTAAAATTCAGTGCGAAATAGCATTCCTATGCAAATAGGCTCTGTTTGTCTGTGTCTGTTTGAATAGAAGCAGATTGGATTGCACATCTGTGCAGGCTCCATCTTTTTAAAATCCCTTTTAAAAATGCAAGAGACGTGGCCCTTGGGCGAAGGGAGGCAATTTGACTGCATGTGATGGTGTGCTTTCAATTACATCTTGCTCAGGTGGGGGAGAGGCTGCGACGAAGGGCAAATAGATTATTCTGCTGTTGCTAGGGCCATATCTTTTTGGACTAATATTGTTTTCACATGGTGCCTTTTTTTATGTTCTATGTAACAACAGTATATCTATATAGATGGAATTAGAAAAAGTGTTTCTTTACACAGTGTGCTGTTTTCAACTGTTGGCTATCCATTCAAAGTAATTATTTAGCATTTTACATGGCACAGAAGTATATTATAGAAGTAGTATTGTGGAAAATGCAGGCGCCACTGGGTTGCTACTGTAAGTGTTTTTCTTTGTTTGCTGTGATCATCTATTTAAATGACGGTTCATAATGATTGCGGTGTTTACTGTTCAAATTGTTCGTCCTCCTTCCATTATTTACAGTGCAGGTTCTGTACAGTGTTCTGGTGCCGATATTTCATGCCCACTCAAAGGTGGTGCACCGTTCTGTTATGAAGAGGGCAGCGGTAATGCACCACAGCTGTGACACAGCATAGCAGCACCGGCCTCACTGTGTCTACTTCAAGGGATGGGATGGAATTCCTTTTCAGCATCTATGAACTGTTGTTGACCCCAATTTGACCACTATTTACATACAGTGACCGTTCCCCCTATTCAAAACACCATCTCCTGGATGTTACTCCTGTCTGGTGAGGACAAATCTCAACAGGCTATTTAGTCAACTTTGTCTCCACATGGTTTATGTGCCTATGGCTCTAAACTAAGAACATGTAAATGACTTGCAGACTGTTCTGTTCAGTGTACGTTGCTCTCGTCGAGACAACAGACACCCCCAGGGTGCCCCGACCTGTTTTGTTTGAGTTGTTGTCAGATTGTCAATCAAGCAGTCAGCCTGGTGGATTACAGGCTTGATGTGCGAGTGCTGGTGGGTTCACTGGCTGACAGGTGTATGTACCTTGTTTATTAAAGAGATCCTCAGGGCAGTGTCAGGACAGCTGCTTAGGCGGGCTGGTAAGTAGAGTAAACTAGTTGCTATGTCATCATATATTTATTGGTAGCATTCAGCAATCTCAGGAAAAATTCAAATTGGGGCAAGTGAATAGCAGTTACAGCGTGTTCCACTTTAAAATGTCTAAAATCCCACATTGCTAACAAAGCTAACCCTGCTTATAGTTTGCCTCCGCGGACTGTCCCAACTGTCACTGCTGTTCCCCAGAGCGTAAACACGGACTAAGTTTAGGTCTGCTGAGAGTCATTGTTCTCCGCCGCGCTGCGCGAGGATATCCATCTTTTGGTGGAGCAGATGGAGGGTGGGGTTGTTTGGCTACGAGGACTGTTCCATCCAGATGGATGATATCAGTCAGCAACACGCGCTCGGCGCTTTCAATCTCTCTGAGGTGAGAGAGCGCAGCCATTGTCATTCTAGCTGTGGATCTTGCTCCTTTCTTGGACGCCCAGCACTCGTCTAAGGCGGCCCCATCTGCCGCCGTGCTGCGCTTCCGTGTGAGCCGCGAGCGACTTCAGGGAGCTGTATGACTCACTTAGGACGCTCAGTGACGCGAGCCGCGGAGCCCGTGCAATATTGGTAACTTCACTTTTTGTTGTCAGTTTGCCGCGGATTTGGGAGGATTAAATCCAGATAAGCGTTTTCTCAAACAAAATAAAATGTGTAGACAAGGACATTTAACAAAGTTGTTTGACTTTGTTGTTTGTCTATTGTTAGCCAGCGGGTTTCAGTACAGTGCCGAGCTGAAGCTGTGGCAGCTTAAGGCAGCCAACCAAAGAGTTTAATTAGTGTAATTGTTTGATGTAAACCTCAATAACAAACAAATGAGCCTGCAGTTCTCAACTGAGATGTTTGCTCTCTGCCCAATGGGAAGGATTTCCACACCGCATACGCAAACTGTAAACAAACGTGGACATAAGCCTAGGTGTAAAAGAAGTAGACACACTTCCAGTTTTCACTGGAAGTAGCACTATACTCTGTATTGGGTAGTGCTATGTACCTTTCCATTCACCTCTCTTAAACACATGTTAGGATCTGGTTGTGACTGACCACGTTAATGCTAACCGCAGTGTGTGGCTTCCCCTCAGCCTTGACGGCAGGAGCTGGCCGGGGCAAGATGGACGTGTGTGACTTCCTGCTGGAGCAAGGAGTGGTGGTTCAACAGGTCAACCGGCGGGGTGTCTCCCCCCTGTTCTGCGCTGTCAGACAGGGACACTGGCAGGTGAGACCTGACTTGCCTCTGTGGGGATAGATAGCTCACAATGCGATTCTGTATTGACACATTGCATATACTGAACAACTTCCTCAGACATTTGTTTTTGAATCTGAAATGAGCCCAAACAGGGCTTTAATACTGTCAGGAATTGACTTTTTTATACTAGTAAAGGCTATATATTGTAGGCTAGCAAAGGGAAAAGATAGCCTAGTGGTTAGGATGGTCAGACGAAAGGTTGTAGGATCGATCCCTGACATGCCAGGTCTACCTGCGGGCATCCTCGAGCTTGTGCCAAATCGATTTAGAAGCCATAAAAAGTATTTTTAGAGTATAGATTTTTTTTGAATGCAGCCCTTTTTCATTTGTTCTTTTGTCTCTGTTTCCGCATGCGTTTGTCTCTGACTGTGTCCGTCTGTGTTAGATCGCAGAGCTGCTGCTGCAGCATGGTGCTGACGTAAACATCAGTGACAAGCAGGGCAGGACCCTGCTCATGGTGGCTGCCTGCGAGGGCCACCTGAGCACCACTGACTTCCTGCTGTCTAAAGGTGAGCCGTGACATTACTGCCCAACAATGCCTCTGTCTACTGGAAGACTGGAAATCCTTTCTTCCCACGTTTTCTCCTTATTGACTTGGTGGTGACTGTGGTTCCCCTCCAAGGTGCCTCTCTAACGTCGATGGACAAGGAGGGACTGACACCTCTCAGCTGGGCCTGTTTGAAAGGACATAAGAATGTGGTGCAGTTTTTGGTGGAGAAAGGTGCCGTCGTCGAACACACGGACAAGAACGGACGGACTCCTCTGGACCTGGCCGCCTTCTACGGCGACGCCGAGATTGTACGTGAAGACATCCTCACATTTAATAGATTGAAATCAATTAAACACACACACAAGAACACATTAAGGTGGCTGGCCCTGCCCTCAAGTCAGCTTTAACTAAAAGCATCACCGTCATTATTGAACACATGCTGCTGTGCATTAGCCAGGCTGTCGACAACAGCATGAAGGTCTGTTAGACGTGTGTTTTCAGCCACTTGTTCTCGTCGTAGGTCCAGTACCTGGTGGAGAAAGGAGCAGTGATAGAGCATGTGGACTACAGTGGGATGAGACCTCTGGACCGGGCCATAGGCTGTCGGAACACCTCGGTGGTGGTGACTCTGTTAAAGAAGGGGGCCAAGCTGGGTAAGAACCATGCCAACACTGTGCTTGGATGCACTGAACAACCTCGCCTTTATGGACACGTTTAGCTTAATGTACGCTTGTCACCTAATAGAGAAAAGAAGTGCCTTCAAAAATCAGCATTCAGACCTTTTCTTTTTAGGATCAGTATAACGCGTTTTAGTATCTCGTTACATTTAAATAACAACAGTTTAGTCAGAGTGAATGATTTCTAATCTTACGTCTCACATCATGCAGGAATGCTTTCTAATTTAGTTAAATCTCCATTTCTCTGGTATATTGGTAATCTTCTGTCCCATTTCCAATGTCACCAGTACAGAGCTCTGTATGTGTGTGTCCTTCCATTCTTCCCTGAGGTGTGCTGCTGGGCTAATTTAAGAAGGTTACTTATCACCTAAATGGCATTCACTGAGCCACTGTATCTCAGTGGCAGCTTATCTGCAGTGCAGTCCACTGTCTCAGAAAGTGGCTAATAAGGCAGCATCTTAAATGTCGCCTCTGTACATTGTGTCCTACACAACAATGCACGGGGAGTTTTGAGAGCTTGAACACATAATTAGATTACAGCATACAGTAAATGCTCTTTATGATGAGGGAATGCTTTCTCTCCTTCGAGTGGATGCCATTCTCTTCAACCTCTCATCCCTTTCTTTCTCTGAACTGCTTTCGATAAAACTAAGGCTACAGAACGTCACCTTATGATCGATCAGGTACAATCTTTAGGTAACTCTACCTTGTACCAATTTCGTGTGAATATAGCCACTGTCTGTTGGGAGAGACTCCCAGTGTAAACCCACTTGTGTCTCGCGTGCACGCAGGCAACGCTGCCTGGGCCATGGCTACGTCGAAGCCCGACATCCTTATCATCCTCCTGCAGAAGCTGATGGAAGAGGGCCACCTGCTGTATAAGGTACTGCAGTCCTAATGGAAATGATGAAGAGAACTTCACAGAATAAATGAAATACTTCTAAGCTGTTCTGTTATCACGTGTCTCCAGTGTAATTATCAGATGATATCATGCCTTTTATTAATCCCTTACGTTGGTGTGAAAGGACAGTGATTTAGTTCAGCATAAAAGAACGGGTGAATCTCAGCTTCTCGTGGCTCAGTGAGGTGCAGACAGGTGAATGAGTGTGTGTGTGCTCGGCTCGCACAAGGAGCCGTGATTGATGTCTGACATTTAAAAGGCTGAGTTTTGTGGCACAAAGGACGATCGGCTAAGGGTGTGTGTGTGTGTTTTGACCCAGGTGGCTTGGTGTGTTTTGTGTGACTGATGGGGAGGGAACAGTTATTGTGGAAGTATGTGGTGAACACGTGGCCCCTCTCTCAGTGCTGTCCTCGTGTGTTCCTCAGAAAGGGAAGATGAAGGAGGCTGCTCAAAGGTACCAGTACGCCCTGAGGAAGTTTCCCAGAGAGGGCTTTGGTGATGACTTGAAGGCGTTTAAAGAGCTGCGTGTGTCTCTGTACCTCAACCTTTCCCGCTGCCGGAGAAAAACCAACGTAAGCACACACAGGCCCTGTAATTGGTTATCCTGACATAATTAGTCAAATCATCAGGGTATCATTATCAGTTACAATGCTTTCTACACTCACTCTAGTTGATGCTAGACAGTATTTACTGTGAGTTTTTCAGTGCTGTAATCAAGCACGTTTTTAATAATAATTAAAATTTGAAACCGTAATAATACTATCCATCTGGAATTTTACCTTTGTTTATCGAGAAACTGGTAACCGTTTCATCCCTACTCCTAGCCAATAACCATTATAACTGGCTTTCCAAACTGCTGCACAGTAAATCCCTTGATTACGTTTCACTTTCTTTGTAGGATTTTGGGATGGCTGAGGAGTTTGCGTCAAAGGCTTTGGAGCTGAAGCCCAAATCCTACGAGGCGTACTATGCTCGCGCCAGAGCCAAGAGAAGCAGCAGGTACATTACTCAACACAGCCCATGGGACACATACTGTACATACAGCATAAGAAAGTGCTTCTGAGTGAGGGGCCCCATAGAGGGCCAAACATGTATATATTTATATTTATGAACCAGTGGTATGAAAGAGCACAGATGTGTTTTACGTCTCCTAACTTCCTTCTCTCTGGCCCACAGGCAGTTCACAGCGGCCCTGGCTGACCTGCACGAGGCAGCCAAGCTTTGCCCCAACAACCGGGAGATCCGCCGCCTGCTGGCGCGTGTTGAGGAGGAGTGTAAACAGATGCAGCGCACCCAGAACAAGCTGTCCCAGCTCGGGGCCGCCGGCGCCTCCAGCCAGGCGTCGGGAGGACACGACTCTGACCCGGAGCCTGATGAAGGACAGGAGGAGCCCTCTGAGCACAGCTTGGCCCGGGGCTTTGAGGACCAGAGAGAGATATTAGAGGAGGAGGAGGAGGAGGCCTCCCAGCAGGACAGGAGAGGGGAGGTTCCCTGGCCACCGTCCATCTACTCCCTCAACAGAGCCCTGCCCTCCGAGGCCCACAGCATGGTTCAGGCTCATCAGAATCAGGCTCCCAGGCCCAGCTCTCCCCCTGGGCCCAGCAGGCTGCTCCCCCATCGCTACCCCCGGGAGCACCTGGCTCCGCACGGCCTGGTTCTGCAGCCCACCAAGCAGGCGCAAATAGTCAAGACCAACCAGCATCTGAGCTCCATGCAGGCCGGGGGGCGCAGGTCTCAGTACGCGCCCTCCAGCCCCCTGCCCAGCAGACACATGTCCAGCATGCTGAAGCCCGGCCCTGGCATCGACATCAGCCCTCTACCGCCCCCTGCTGATGAGCCTTTGTACGGGGACCGCATGTCCCTGGCTGCAGCAGCAGCAGCCATGGATCACCACTACGATGGTGACAGCCTCCATCTATCCCAGGCCACCTATCCAGCCTGTTCCCAGGGGCAGGAGAGGTTGTCTGCCCACTCGGTGTCCTCCCTGGATGGCTTGGTGTGCTCTGGGCCCCAGGGGAACCACATGGACATGGTGAAAGAGGGTGTGTGCGTCGCTGCAGGCTCCCAGGGTGGAGGCGGCAGCATCAGGGTGTCCAGCTCCACTAGCAGCCTGGCCTCCAGCAGCAGCCTGTCGGACAGCGGCAAGCTGGGCCCGGACGTCCGCACCAAGACAGAGAAGACCAAGCACAGCCAGCAGGCCAGCGCCACAGCAGAGTACAAACCCAGGCCCTTCATGGGCGTCATGGACAAGACCGCCCGCTTCCTGCAGCAGCAGCAGCAGAGCCTACAGAGTCTGCCATCTGGAGGCCGCAGCTGGCAAAACCACTCCTCTGAGGGCCTGGTGGCCCATGGCATGGCTGCCCTGGGCCTACAGCCAAACTGTGAGCTGCCCTATGCCAAAACAGCGAGCGCTTACCAAGAGCAGCACAAACCCCCACCGCCTCAGGGTGCCATGGCGATGGGAAGCTTACAGAATGGAATGCTCGCCAAGGAATTTACGGAGAAGTTCTGCCAGGCCACCACCTGTTACAAAGAGTCCAAGCCAGCTCTGGCGATGCCACACACCTTTATGGACAGTAAGCCCAAACAAGCCGGCCTCACCCGCGATAATCCCGCCATTCACGTAGCGTCAATGAAACCAAAGCGATCATTTATAGAGTCAAACGTATAAAGAGTGTTCTTCACTCTCGTTCCTACTGGCCAATTGTTTTTACCAGCCCAAGGAAGAATCACATATTACATTTCAGCCTTTTAAAACGTATGCAAACTGTGTTTGTTTCCCCCCTGTCCATACGGGCCACAGGCAGAGCTCCCTTTTATTCAGCCAAGCTGGAGACATTGCACTGAAGACGGTAATCAGGCATGTACTGTACAGTACTCAACACAACAGTGGCAGCGAGCACTTTATACGCATCTAGCCCTTTTAAGTGCTTAAAACATGGTTGCAGTGTAAGGTTATCACATAACTATTTTAAAAAGACCGTTTTAGAAATTAGGGTCTGAACTGTTCATTTTATCTGCGGTGCTGAGGGAAGAGAGAATAGTTTTGTTCATATGGGAGATTTAAGGAATTCTATGAAGGACGTTGTAGATCCTCATTTTGTGTATATTGTATAAATATTTACTTTTTACTTTTCTTGTAAGTGAAGGTCTATTGTGTATCGAGTGTATTGACCTGTTCGAAATTATGTGTATTTTGAGTTTGTTTTATTATATGCACAATTTTGTTTAGATGGTGTTAAAAGATTCTAAATTGTACTTGTTAAATATGTTTGTACATTCTATAAATCCGCCATTAACATTGAAACTAAACCTCTGTATCTGCTTGTTGTTGCCGTCTAGTTTAATTTATTTACAACGCCTATGGCTTGGTTACTTGTAAGAGCAATATATTTTATATAGTTATTTTTGCACACCAGTAAGACATTTTCCAACTCAGAGTAACATTGGGTCTCAGTGCATGCTACTATTGCAGTTTATATAATAAAATGGTTTTGGGCAGATGTATGTTGCAATTGTTGCCAGGTTGTCAGTATTGTGAGCTGTATTAGCTGTGATCACATACTGTAATAGAGCATTACTGCCATAGCCACTATGCGGGGAAATAAAAACCCACTGGGGGAGAGAAAAAAAAACACTAAGGACTACTGGCTTTTATTCTAGGACATCAAACACAGCCTAATCTGAGGACATAACTATTGGCTGTGAGGATTCATTGAGCATTAACCGATACATGTAATACCGGTAGGAATTACAGTTGTCATATATTTTAGACTGCTTATTCGCTTCTCATTTCACTTCTCATTCAGTAATATAATAGTATTTGCACAGGAGCTGTTAGCGGTAGTAACCATGCAGTACCTGTGTAGTTGCAGTCTATTGGGATTACATAAGCGGTTATCTACTGGCTGGTCTTCCATCATGCTACTGCCATATTCAGATCTACTAGGGGTGACCGCCGTGGTTGGCAGAGGCAAGTTGGTCATGGAGCTGGATCGATTCTTTGTTCCCGATCCAGCTTCTCGCTCACATGAATACCCATCTGTAGAGAAGATATCGCTGTAATATGCATACTTGTGTTCAACCAGCCACAGCCTGGCAAGTCAGTCTATTAGGATAGGAGGAGACATTTTGTGGTTCCAGCAGTGGTCGTCTAACCTGCAGCGATGACTGGGTCCCTCATCAGCTCTCGTGATTGGGCAAAGAAACTCATCTGGTGTTTCTGAACTGCTGTGTTCTGTCTTCAGGGCCTGGATTTTCTCCAGCAGCCGGCCACAAAGACCCACAGACTCTAGACAGGAAACGATAGGACAACTGTTTAACCAGCGATACACTTCCTGGGAGTACAATAACAAAAAAATTTAAGATCTGTGTCTCCAACTGCCCTTCAGAATGATGGTTGGCTCAAACGTCGAAACAGTACATTAAAAATAGATATTGTGCTGTGATCTGTTCATAGAACAGTATTCGAGAAGCAAATGTGTTTCAAATTGATTTACCAAGCTATTGCTAAAATGATCGGAGGTGGAAGGATTGGAATTTGTAGCTTTAAAGTTGTTGTACAGAAGGTGCATTTTTGTTGAGTTTGCAAGGCCACTCCTAACCTCTTTTCTCCAGAGCCTTTCTGCCAGTCCTTTCTGGGCCTTATAGATTTCATGGCCAAATAAATAAATGGGAATCTCTTGTTTATCTGTGCAAAGATGCCATATTCAGCGTGCAACGGTAGTCTTCCCTGAGGAGATATAATGTGACATCTCATTGCTCTACCCAAGGACTGTTTCACACAGTTTCATATCCAGCAGCACGCCTTTCCTTACTGAAAGCAATTTCTTTATTAACAAACAAGGTAAGCCTTAACGGATAAGGCCAAGGCAATTTTATAGTTTTTTTTATTTATCAACATTGCGTATGAAAAGGCCAAAACAAACAAAAAACTTTACCAACTGACAAGTACATCTAGCCTACTGTTGCTTACGATGAACATGCACGTTGGAGTCTTTCCTGATACAATTCCGCACACAATGCTCTTCTATCAAGTGGACATCTTTGGTGGCTTCACGTCATGTTAGGAGTGATGGTGATAAATGCCTGTAGGATTTCCAAAATAACAGTATGTGATATCCAATGAATGTTGCTAACCTGCATTCAGAATATAAGGGAAAACACAGCCAGCCTCCCCTCTGGGAAAACCTGCCGAGAGAACTGGTGGGGCACCAAAAACAGGCCGACACATGCTGTGCGAGCATGGTTTCCACACTATTAAAATGCCGCACACAAAATGGCATGTTGTTTTTGCCTACCTGAAGTCACAGCAAAGATGGCAACACCACCAAACAAACACCACACGGCTTGGCATTGAACAACATCCCCTGATTCCCTCACTATTCAAAACACATAGCAAGTCAGTATACTTGAGTGGTGCGCCTGCCAATGTTTACATTTGTATCACTGCAATCCACACAGAGCCCTGGCAGCCGGGATGGGATGAGGTTAGGTTGACTTCAGCATCTTTCTAAACAATTAATTAGCCTGGACCTGCGAGGAGCCCTGCGAGGCTGTGGTGAGATACCAAGCAGAGAGGAGGCACACCGCTCCAATGACAAACTGAAACCGCTAGGGGGGTTACTGAGTCATTCATCATTATGGCTTGTCTCAAACCAGACACATTGAACCCATTAACCAGTCAAATTAACTATTGGATGGAAGAGGTGCCCTGTTCAACACAAGACTTTGTTCCCATGTTTCTATAGGTGTTTCTATCATAATAGCCCTACAGTCTGATTTGCATTTAGACCAATACTTGTAAAAGACAAAATTGCAGCATACTGTAGGACAGGCTTACAGTAAGACCCACACATTGTACTATTACGACTGGGAGGAGGGTGGGGGTTGTGACAGCGTACATAATGAGTCTGCCTAAATCTCCACTGAGCTGCATTGAATTATATCGCAGGGGGAACTTTTTCCCTCCCCCCTAACTCAAAGGTTCATGAATATTTCATGAAGTGGAGTGGGCTGGAATCTAATTTCCAATTTGTGTGCGTGTATGTGTGCACAGACAACATTGATGGAAGGATAGGTGCGTAGCACAAAGGGACGGGGGATATGGCCGTCAGCTGCTCCTCAGGTGTAACCAGGTCCTCTCTGGTTATAAGAGACATTATTAAAAGAGCCCCTGGACAACCAGCTTTGATAACACTAGCTGACACGGTGTTCACTAACTGCTGGTCCGGACCTTTAGGGGAACCATAAAAATGACCTCTAAAAGATGTTTAAATCACGTTTTTATTTACAGTATGTGTAATATTGTTTTATTATTACTAATTTTACAATTACAAGACTAATTACGAGACTAAATATAATCTCTGGTGATAATCAGTGTTGTGTGTGTGTGGGGTCAAAGGGTTTGGGACCACTGGCGTATGGCAGCTTAGGAGGTGAAACAGAGGCAGTGACAGCATATACAGTATATGGTTGTGGGAAAGCTACAGTAGGGCTAGGGACACAATACAGTCAAGTATGACTAACCCACAGTAACCATCATCAGTACAGGATGAGTTAAGATACTGTCACACACACACACACACACACACACACGTGTGCGTAAACTACAAAATTAATTAAAAAGCTAATAAATCACTAACCAATGGCGTTCCCTTGCCAATACAAGAATTGACATTGCTTGCTTGTGCAAATGTGAGAAATAATGGCTAGCCATGCTTTATGCAAATGATCATCTCTAACAGAGCTGGGAATTGGATTTCTTCTGGATTATTTCCTGGGTATATTCTTTGAGGAGAAGTGTCTCCGTGCGGTCAGCAACATAGAATGTTTTATGCATTTCCTTTCCTGGCTTCCAGTGAGGTCCATCTACTCATTGTGTTTTCAGAGGGATTATCATTGTTAGCGGCATAAAGGTCATCTGGCATGGCCTCGTCCTCCCCAGGCCATTATATAAGCAGATAGTATTGTAGCTTTGTACCAAAATCCCATTTTACCGCTGGGACAGTTTTGGTTCTAGATCCAAGCACAGATAAAAGCTTTCCAATAGAAGCTCATCGTAATGCAGGATGAACAGTTCATCCGTGTGTGTGTGTGTGTGTGTGTGTGTGTGTGTGTGTGTGTGTGTGTGTGTGTGTGTGTGTGTGTGTGTGTGT
>JAOEHI010022022.1:12261-27330 GCA_025447815.1 Percopsis transmontana | reverse complement strand
AGCGCTTCTAGGGCCTGCCATAGGACCCCAGTCAGAAGAATAATATTTCGTACAATTCCAATAGGTGCCTTCGCAGCATCGCTGCTTGGCCCCTAAAAATAGCAGTTTTTTAGTTAGTTTAGGCATAGTCCAGGCTGGGAAATTTATAAATTGTATTTAGTAACTGGAAGTCAAAAAGGGACGAAGACCTGCCATTTGTTGTGTTATGAGTTTGAGCAGAGTGGGTTTATCTATTAGTGTGCCTTTGATGAGGAGGAGGAAGATGAGGAATTAATGCAGAAGTCCAGATAATTCCAAAGGGTTCACAATCTTTCTAGAATCACTGTAACACCCCACCCCCACCCCCTCTCATCCTCCAACCCGGCATTGATCTAATCACAAAATTAGCTCTAACCCACAGTTAGAGCTCTACATTAGCTCTACACCACAGCAGACAGTCCACTGGAACCTTACAAACAAAGAAAAGCTAAAAGAAGTTTACCAATATAAATATAAAAGTGAAAATGTTGCCCATGTCCCAGGTGCTCCATCAGTCACCTAGAGCAACCCACTCAGCTGATTCTCTTTGAAGCAGCTCCAGACATCTTGGCAAAGTACAAGTTCAACATTCTGGCTTCTAGCCTTGGGTGAACGCGAATGTACAAAGAGAAAGGGAAATCAGAGGTTGTGGTATCATTATCACCCTCTGGCTTGCGTCCACATGGACCATGAAACGCGCACACACACACACTCAAAGAATGCATGATCACACCACTTCCTCAGGGATGTTAGGGATGCTGAGATACACAGAAACAGGTGAGACCTATTTGCCATTCTGTGTAAAGCCAATAGCATGTTGCTCCTTAAGTGATGTCACTCCTGCATGAAGATGCGTGATCGAAACTCCCCGAGGACACGGGTTGAAGTGGGCTAGGCAAAGAAGCGCTAATGGGAAGAAGAATAAATAAATAAATCAGGGCACATTCCAGTTTCCCTTTACTGCAGGTTCCTTAATAGAACACACATTCAGGTGTGTGCTATTAGGTGTGGTTTCATAAGGAGAGGAGAGAATTCGGATAAATGGCACAGAGAAATCTATCGAACAGCTGTATGCCTGGGATCTTTTGATAGCGGCATAATAATAAACTCCAGTCCAGCCTGCTTCTTCCGCAGTGGCATAATTAGCAGGAGTCTTAAGGTGATAGGCAATAGACCGGGCAAAGGCACTAGCAGTGGGGGAAACTTCTTCTAGAGATTTGAACTTAATCCAATTTCTTCTGAAAGTAGTTTGCCATGCTCGCACATCTCTTTTAAGTGTAAATTGAATATTAATGTGTTAAGTGACTATGATGATTATAAAAATGGGGGGGAATAATAAAAGAACAATAGATGAAAAGACAATTGAGGCGCTTCAGAGGAGATTTTTTTCATTATGTTTCTCACAGCCACCACCAGCTGCTAAACATACATTTTACTTGCATCACCACATTTTCGATAAATTAAAAGGTTTTATCTTAAAGACTAGTTTGAGCAGCTGGTGCATTACTCTGGACTCGCAAAGCTGCCTTTGCACAAGTACTATGCCAAAGGACTATAGATTACTCAGTCTTTGAGACAATTAAAATATTAATGCTACAGCAAGCCTCTCGCTTATGTGCGGTGAAGTTTCAAGAACTTATTAGAAAAGACTGGGTCTTACTACCAAAATACGTTATGTCGGCCAATCAGACGTCAGCTGAAGATTTTCCTATGATGACGACATCAACGTAGGCTACGTACGCTTGCCATTCCTCACCATTACACGCTATTTACAATGACTTCGCTTGAGAAGGTTAGTGCAGCAGAAATGCAGTGTATAACTTCATTGAAAGAAGAACACAACAGCATTGAAGGCTTTTCTCTGTGGAGAAGATTTGCTATGCTACCGACTGGTTATGGGGAGAGTTTGATCTATCAGAGCCATTAATAGTGAAGATGATGGGGGGACAGTAATAAACTATGTACGATTTTAAACAAGGACTAGTATTGTAATTCTTTATAGTGTTGATTTCATCTGTAGAATTATGTTACCAACAGTACATTTGATATTCTACATGAATTGTATAAGGAATTTGTAGCAGACAATTGTTTGAGCCTCCATTTTAGAAGGCATCGGCTAACAGTCCCAATTTTTCTTGGTGGCACAAAAGAATTTGATTCATATTCTAATCGCACGTCCAGGTACTGGAGCTAATCTAAGATCTAATTCAGTTAGATTTCCTTTTGAGATTTCCTTATCTACCCCTGTCATGCTAAATATAACTCTGTGTTAGAAAAAGTACCCCTTACATGAAAATGTGTCAAAGACGGCAAGTGTCATCAACAGACATTTTGCCTAAACTGTGTTGGTTACTGTTTACATATACTACACCTGTCTCTGTCTGCGCTCCAGCTGATGTTACATGTTCTGATTGGTTGAGATGAAGATACGGTAGACCAATCGTGTTTAAGTGTTATTGAAATGTATCTAACGCTTAGTTTGTTAAACTGGACCTCGCGAGATCAGAATGGTCTCACAGTGTGTGTGGAGTGGAGCTAAGCTGAACCCAAGCCGCATTTGACATTCACCATTATATCTCATTATGCTGTTGGTGAGGCGGAAAACTCCTACGATGTAATGATGTTGCTTCAGACCGGACACCGACAGCTATCAAACTGTAGGGGACATGGTGCAGAGACTGAAAGGCAGAGACTGAAAGGCAGAGTTGCGTGGTGAGTGGCTGAAAGACACCGCGATTCTTGACAGCCGCAGCCGACAGTTGTGTTGTTAAAAACACTCAAGTTGGCTAGGCAGCAGAGTAGCAACAGTAACGGCAATGTGGGTCCCTGATGAGTTGTTGCCTGAAAGAGGATAGCTACTGGAAAGATTGTTGTGGCTGTAAGAATGATCGGACCATAGCACTGAAGTCGCGGTGGTGACAATAGCAATTTGATCTTGTCAGCTATCTTGTCAGCTATCTTGTGTCTCAGCTCACACCAACACACAATAAGCAAAACCCAAAAGAAATGGCACAGCTAGAGAGATGAAGACACAAACACACAGATCAACAGATTAAGCAATGCAACACTCTCCATAAGCACACCACAGACAAATTGCAGGGGACTGCTGTTAGTGTCAGTTTCACAAAGCCTTTTTTCTGTAACATTTTGAAGTGGAACAGCCTTTAAGTCAACTTGAGTTCAATTTTAGACTCGAACAAACAAACCGTTTGTTCTCTGTTACATCTGAAATATGACATTCCAAACAAATGATCCCACACCAAAACCACAGTAAAATCCTGGTTCCTAATGTTTTATACTTATTAAACTTGAAGGACCTCAGTTATTAACATTTTACATGACTATAAATAATTTGTATAGGTCTTGTCACATATACTTATTTAATGGTGAGATTTCTGTCTGCATTCAATACAATTTTTATAAACACTGCTAACATTACCACTTAATGTTTCTTTATCTATCCCTTTTTGTCTGTGAGCACTTGAATTTCTGTCTAGACGGCCACAAGCCAGGCACTTATTCGTGAAGATCGAATGCCAGGGGATGTAAATTGTTCTGCTGTTCATTGTAGCTATTCTTTTATCATACAGTAGCTCTGTTCAGGGCTGTTGTTTTCCCCCACTCACCATCTCAAAAATTATTTTATCTCGTGTCTTTTTACTCACCTTTCCTCTCTTACTTTCATCATTCGCTCCCTACATTTATCTCCCCTCTCATTTTCAACCCTCTCATTAGTTTGCTTCACACACACACACACACACACACACACAGAGAAACAGACAGGTGACAGAAACACAGAGGTCCCTATGTGTACTGTAGGCTGATAAGGACACCACAAACAGCCTAGCGTTACAGGAGGCACTCCCAGCGTCAAATGTGTTGGACATTGCGCTCTTGCCTGCTCATCCTCAGCGTCGTGTAGAGTATATTACACAAGCTATGAAGGTACACTCCACTAAACAGGAATCCCATCCCACCACTGATAGACAGCGCCCTTCGACAAGCGCAAGCATGTGCTTAATTGTACGCACACGTGTGTGTGTGTGTGTGTGTGTGATTATGACAAAGACGAGATGTAAACTCGGCTGACCTGTCATCCCTTTACAGCCCATTAAGCTGGAGTCACAAACACACACCCAACCAGCGAGACAGCCAGCCCTTCTCTTTAGACATTGGTTCTAGACTAGAACATATTTTCTTAACAATAGAACAAGAAATAAATACAATACTTAATGATAGGGTGTGTATTAATATTTAAAGGCTGGTCAAATACTACAACATTAACAAGCTATAATGACTTAATAGTGAGACAGGTTGTATCCTTTGTTGGCTCCAGCAGATTGAATTTCCAGTTTGTTCAATCTAATCTGTACTTCTATTTAAACAGTCCTTATTTTGGAAAAAAATACTTACACCTTAGTGTATGTTAACTGTTAAAAGGTGAATTCCCAATTGCGGCTTCGAAATATCAGTGTTGAGGCATCCTGGTTTTCCAAGAAGCCCCACAGAGAGTAACAATAACAAGGAATTGAATCAGGGAATTTCCATTTATGAAACATATCAGAAAAATGCTCATATTCCAGTAAAGAGGTTCTGTTTGGGATGAGCTCTTCATATACCTCTTCACATTCCATTGAGGAATATCCATAACTATATAAATATATGGGGTATTCCCAATATTGTCATGAACACAGAGAACTGATAGCACAGCAGTAAACAGGATAATGTGACAGTTTGCTGCTCTCTGAAGTGGGATCCATATTGTTGTGAAGGAAATGTGATCTCTGTGATCTGGGGAATATTTATGCATGCGGTTATTATTCAAGCATGCTGTTAAAATAGTCCCACAACGACGACAATCTTCTATCCACCCATTAGGCGAAATCTTATTTAGCCGCCCCTCATAAAAGGACAAATAGAGTTTCTACGATGTTCTTTCCCAAGCAGCTTTGTCAAGGGTTTTCAAATGGACTCTAAGGTCAGCCCAGAGATGTTATCCCTCTATTGCAGTGACTTTCACACTTTTTGACACCCCCGTAAAAGATATGGTTCATATCAGGGTGCAAACTAAAGGGGAGCCAGAGGGAGCTTGGCCCTTCTTAATAAGACATGAGCTCCCCTGAAAACATGATTGGTGATATTCTGGGGAGTCTCTAAAATATTGACAATATGCTATTTTTGCCATGCATTTCTTCCCTGCCTAGGTTGGCCGCATTGTATCCTACTGTGATGTTTGGTTTTGATACCCGTGTGGAGGTTTGCTGTCATTAAATGATGTGCTGATATAAGGCAAGTAGGCCTACATAAATGTTTATTTGCAAGAGTCACAGTCAGTCCTCCAATTGAGGCTTGCACATATAGGAATCTCCATTTGTGGAATGAGCAAGCCTGGGGGCATTAATCAATGGGCCTGTCTTGTTTGTAACACGTTTGAATCACTGGCATTCCCTGTGTGATGCTTATTGTGTCACTAGTTATTTATATGCATTTATCCAATACAATTGTATAACAACTCAACCTGAGAAGTTTAAAGTGACATCGGAGCATTCTGGGCTGCACCTACCTCTGAAGATCCTTTATTTTGTCAGCGGTGATCCCCCTCAGCAACTTCTCCAACAGGTCAGAGCTGTCCAATAGAGCGACGACTGGTTTATTTGTTGACATGTGAGCAAACCGGCCAATCAGGATCCCCACAACGAAACACCCCACCCCTGCTAGGAGATACCTAAAAATAAAAATAGTAAATCACCAAAATCAGAAACCGAATATTATAAAAACAGACCCAGCAATATATCTAGAGATATACGTATAACTTAGGACTATAAGGAACTAGCAGTACTGCAGCCGACTAGCTTCTGTTCCGCAGAACAATTCTATGAAAGTGCATTTCATTGCGACGAGTCTGGAATGAAGGAATTAACCCCATTACATGCTGTTGAGTACGTATACCGTTATACTCTATGTTCCTGTACTATAGTTTTGCTATGGAAATTTTGAATAAAGCTTTCTTTACATTTTTATGCTTTCACTTCAGTTCCCCTTATTCACAGTGGTCGTGGGGTTACCTGAGCAAGCAAAAGTGGAGCCTGCGCTGCCCCTTGTGGCCTGGAGCCCTAGTGAAGTGGGCAATGTAGTTTGGGTCTTCCTGGAGACGTTCAAAACGTCCGTGTGGAGAGACAGATGGCTGGATGGGCTCCATCAGCTCAGGGTCCGGGCCAGGGTCTGCATGACCTGAAGGTAGAATATGAAATTATATTAGAAGATAAACATGCAGCTATACTACCGTTCACAAGTTTGGGGTCATTGGGGACATTCTCCTAGAACCAGGGCAGCATCATGTCTTACGCTTATGCAATTTTTTTAAGTTGGAAAGGAGGATAGAACAAGGATTATTATAGAGGATTTTTGTTATTGGGATTGGTGCTATTAGGTAGAAAGATCGGTGGTTGAGGTACCGAGGTGGATTTTAAGTCTTTTGCTTTTGCACAGAGGTGTTCTCAAGGGTAATGGACAGGTCCACTTGAGGGCAGTTGTTTGCTGGTCTTTTCAAGGTTGAGCTTGAGGTGAGCGAGACATTCAGATTCTAGGTGAGATCTGCGTGTCAGATGGAGAGAATGAGAGGTAGGGTGTCGTTGGCATAGCAGTGGTAGGAGAATCCTTGAGAAGAGATTACAGAGCTAAGAGATTTAGTGTACAGTAAGTAAGTCTTGTGGGTGAGAGAGTAGAGAGAAAGAGAGAGTGAGACTACAAGAAAAAGATTACGTCACCTCTGCATCTTGTTCAATGTTCAACACAGCAATGGCAAGCCGAAAGCGGTGGTTAGAATTTTTTAAAACTATGGGATTACAATAGTGCCAAAACTCCGTAAGCTTGTGTTTTGAATGTCATGGTCGCGCATTGAAGTTTGTGGTTGTAAGTGACATTTATTAAAACCTTTGCAACCATTTTTATTTCATCACAAATCATGATACAAACTTTTAAATTACACATTTGCGTATCATGATAAAAGCTAGCGAAATTAAATTACACATTTGCGAATCTTCACTTGCGAGCACGAACCTCAATTTACAAGCACGGCATTCAAAACACAAGTTTACAGAGTTTTGGCACTATTGTAATCCCACAGACAACACTCGCTGCAATATTTGTGATGTGAAATGTTTGGACTTGTTTTTTACAACTGAAATTACTTTTTTTTTATTACAGAGAAAAGTACAGAAAAAAATTTACCGTTAGGTACTGGTACTGAATTCCAAGTACTGGCACTGGTATCGGTTCAAATGTGAACAGTACCCAATCCTACAGACCACTAGACCATCCTGCTGCCTTTATTAAACTAAGGTGTCTAAATGACAGTATACCTACCAGCCCTTTGACACTCCATGTGCTGCATCTGCATGCGATCCATGCCCGGCTCTGGTTCCTGTAGCTCCTCTTTGTCTAGTTCCCAGTCCAAATCCAGGCCTCTTGAACACTGCAGGACTTCACCCACCAGCGGACCACCCTGGGTGTCACACACCTTCCTGTATGCCATAATGTCACCTGGATGGGGACACACACAGTTAATAGGTCTTGCGTGATATACAAGCCATTGGCCATCATTAGCATGGTGCCTATTGGCATAGGTAATTCGTGGATCAATCTGTCACTTAAAACTATTAAGACCACTCATGTCTTTAGGGAGCGGGAACTCCAACTGCTACAGAAAAAAATAAATATTTGAAAACAAATTCAGGCCTGTCAGCACACGACCATGAAAGCTAGAGCTCTGAAGAGAGGCACATTTAAACACACGTAGGTAAGCATGAGACATTAGAATGAGTTAAAGAGTTAAGAGTACGTGTGTGTGTGTGTGTGGGGGGGTGCGTGCTAGCTCTGAATTCACACCTCCTAGAGAAAGTCATTAAACCTCTTTCCTTGGCTGACATGCATAAAGATGTTTGTGAGCATGTGCGTGACTGTATGTGTGTGTGGGGGGGTTCAGATGAATAAAAGCCTCTGGCCAGTGTCTATGGCCAGAGGTATATCATCAAATTTAACGGTGCCTTTTATATGCTCGACCGTCAAAATCCTCCCTGAATGGACAAATGAACAGCCCAATTGATTACAACTTAAAAAAAAAAAAACACACACAGAAAAACACCTCACAGTCACATAAAATAAAGACCCAGACCGAAGTGAAGCAGTTTTTCACAGGAAGCCATTAAAAAAAAAACAGGTCTTAAAAAAAACATTTTATTGTATGGTTAAAAAAAAAAAAGTGAAAACAAACTGATTACGGGTGCAGATCAACTGCCAACAGAGTGAATGCTTCCAGCACAGAGGGTGCCAGGGAGGGAATATGTTTTGTGGCCAATCTTATTGCCCTTTATAGTTCTGCCCCTCCCTTCTCTCACAAACAGTTGTTATTCAACCAACCAGTTCTCCCACATAAACCACCTCTTCCGAGTAGGGCTGCTCGATTATGGCAAAAATCATAATCACGATTATTTTGGTCAATATTGAGATCACGATTATTTAACATGATTAATTATTGACTTCATTAAATCATGCATTGATTTAACCTTTTATAAAAATTTGTATTTTTAACAGTGAATTTCCTTGAATATAACTATACATTATATATATTCCTATAATTCCTATAATAAAAATGCCGTTTAGAGACACTTCAAATTGAAATCGGCTGATTTAAGGCTCCTTGGTGCGGCTTGACCAAATGTCCGTTGTAGTTGCAAAGTATTCGGCTGTAGACATATCATTTGCAACTTCCTCACGGCATTTATTATACAGGGCAGGCAGTTCAACTGGTGAAATGGTGTAGCGATGACATCGCTTAACGCTTGTCCAAAGTGTTTACCAGTTTCTTGAATCCCTGGTTGCTAACAGTGCTAACTGGACACATGTCTTTTGCAATGAAGAATGTGATGGCATCTATTATTTCTTTATGTCTGTGTGAGCAGGATGGGTAGGAGGTTGCATTATAAAAAGTGTCCTTAATCGATGACTGTGTTGCGGTGGAAGAAGACGACGGGGCTTTTCTTTTCTCCGTTTTTTGTTCGTTTATAGTTTGCTCATAAACCACTATGTGATTGAATTTCAGATGATTACAAAAAATTGGTCGTATTTCCGTGTGGTGCAGACACCACCATGCAACAAATCTAGCAACCAAATTGTTTCCAAACAGCTGAAATGGTTTTATCCTTCTTGTCGACCAAAGGCTCTCTTTCTGTCATCTTTGCTCGAGCTGAACTTAACATGCCACAGCCTGACGGGGAGTGAGTTTGGCCTTTCAGGGAGGGGTGAAAGAGCACCGCTATAAAAGAAAATGGCACACGTTTTTTGACAAAATGACAACCATGCTAAATGGAGTGCGGCACAATAATCGTTTTACCTCGATTATTTTGTTTTGTTTTCATAATCGTCGGAGGCCATAATCGAAATTGAAAGGAAAATTTTGATTAATCGCATAGCCCTACTTCCGAGACCTTCACTGGCTCCCCATCTCAGCCCGCATCCGATTCAAGACATAAGTGTTGGCCTACAAGGCAGCAAAAGGAAATGCCCCGCTCTACCTCCAAGCAATGGTAAGATTCCAAGCCCCAACCAGAGCAATTCGATCTACCACCTCGGCTGGCACGCTGACACCTCCGTCCCTAAAAGGAATTATTGACTGTTTAAAAAAGTGAATGAAAACTTTCGAGTAATGTACTAAAAAAATTGCATAAGCGAAGTAAGACATGATGATGTCCTTATTCTAGGAGAATATTATTTGCTTGCAAAAACTGGTGGTTAAGCAATAAACTATTGACAAATGTACTAATTGTAAGTCGCTTTGGATAAAAGCGTCCGCTAAATGCTGTAAATGTAAATTCATACAGGCCATTTTAGCACTGACATTATCATAGATGACTGTGTGATTGCAGGAGGGTCCTTCAGTGAGGAGAGGCCCTCTGGAACAGAACGAGAGAGAGAGAGGAGTGAGGTGTTGCACGAAGGGAAGACAAAGTGGGTGAGAAGATGGCGCGACAAAGCCAGCGAGAGGAGGTGAATAATGGAGAGAGAAAAGGAGAGAAAGGCGGGCAGGCCCGCGGAGGAACAAGAGAGACAGAAAGAGAGGAATAGAGGAAAGGAATGGGGAGATACGAGGACTGGGAGCTCCCTGGCATCAATCTTCAATGCCTCGCCACACTTTCATTACTTCTAGCTCAATGCAGATGAAGGATCCTCTCTGGAAAATGGAACAAAAGGTTACACAGCCGCTGACCTCACGCTACTAGTACGCGCTGCCAACCCTCCCCGTGTGTTTACGTTTTTTATATTGACTTGCAAATATGTACCTGTATACTGCACACTGGATAAATGTGGCCCCTGCGGTCCACCTTTAAAACCTTTTGCTGCATGTCTCCCGTAAACGCATTACCGGAGGCCTGAATAACTGAGCATTACTTAATGCAAGAAAACATTTTATCAAAATTATCATATCAGAGTTTGCTTTTGTTTTTTTTTTACCCGATAGAGGCAGTGCGGGTAGCCGCAGAAATTCTAAGAAAGGCGCAGCCACACAGTAAAACATTTAAATGTTTTCCAAAAGTTCTTTTCCTTCAAGCACTGAGTGAAGAAGGGAAAGTGAGAGAGCGAGAACGACATTGTTTGTGTCTGGGGAAACAAAATAAAACACTGCTCACTATAATAGGGAATATTTTATAGGCACGCACATAATTTATGCTGGAGGCTTCTGCAGGGGTCGAACGCAGACCAAGAAAAAGGTAGAACGTCTTCAAAGTTAAAATAAGTATAATAAAAATTTTTTTTTAATGTGTTCCGTCAGTTTACTAATTCCTCATGTGAAACTTTCCTTGATACATCTGACTAGATTCTATCTTTGTTTTTAAGAGTTTAACATGAGGAACTAGTAAACTGACGGAGCACATTTTACTGTAACCTTTGTAGACCCTGACCTACGACTCCATATGACTCAGCAGTAATTGCAAAACAATGAAATATGAACATTACAGTCCAATCTAAGAAGTGTGCTTTATGATGGCGGATGCGTACCTCAACTGAATGAATGTGATTTCTACCAATAAAAGGACAATTTAAAGCTATTTCTTTCAATAAAACAGTTGAATATCCAAGTGTAACTAGGCCCAATAAAAACTAAGCAGGCAGTTCTGCTTATGCTAACAGATATTGTCCTTGAAATGATCTTGACTAAATAATTTGGTCATTTTAAAATTATTGCACACTTTTATCCTAAGCAACTTACGTATGAATTACGTGTCCCTACCTGCTCCTTAATACAAAAGGAACCGCCCGCTCTACTTTCAAGCAATGCTAAGTTTCTAAGCCCCAGCCAGAGCACTTCGATCTACCACCTCGGCTGGCAGGCTGGCACCTCCGTCGTTTCGAGCTGCGCGTAAGAGTCGCGCAGCCCAGTCCAGACTCTTCTCTGTCCTGGCGCCGCAATGGTGGAATGACCTTCCTACAGCAGTCAGAACAGCAGAATCGCTACCAATCTTCCGCCAGAGACTAAAGACCCACCTCTTCAAGATCCATCTTGGTACCTCAACCACCGATCTTTCTACCGCATGGCACTAATCCCACTAACTAACAATCTTTATTCTATCCTCATTTCCTCCTTTAACTAAAAATTAGAAAAAATAAATAAATCCTTTCTACTCTTAGATCAGCTCTTAGAATATTAAGCACTTTGCAGTTAGCAATTATAGACTGTTTGAAGAGTGAATAATAACTTTCGAGTAATGTTCTGCAAATGCATAGGTAAAGCAACCTTGTTACATGATGCTGCGCTTCTTAAGGAAGAATGTTATGTGCTTTAAAAAACTGGTGGTTAACCAGTTCAACTGTTGTAAATCGCTTTGGATGAAAGCGTCTGCTAAATGCTGAAAATGTAAATAATTACAATGAGTATGATGTGCTTCAATTCCTCATAGTTGCTCATTTGGTGTCAAGTATGGCGCACGCCACTTATCTATTGTAGCATCAGTGAATCTGTGATCGACAGTGTGGTCTCTTCAAGAATGCTGCGGACGCGCATTTATCTGAATTACTTACACCTGGCTTGACATAGTCACTCCTCCTGAGCCTGGTTTGGAATTTGTGAAACTGATAAAGCCAGGATGCACTAATCACACTAGGTCAAGCCTAGCTTTTTCTCTTATCCAGGATTTCTAAATTCGGCTTTTGTGAAACAGCCCTCTGGTCCCCTTTCATATCAATCCTTCCTTCCCTACTACACAGTCAGTTGAGGTACACAGTGTGTGTGTGAGCCATCATGTTTGTGCTTGATGGCGTTTTCACATAAGACAACTGCACACACGCAGAGCTGAGACAAGTGTATGCCTTTCAGCATTTCTCAGAATGTAAAGAGACGCAATGATGTCCCGGCTGATGCGTTGTCATACATATGCGGCGGCTGCTGGCAGCCGTCATGTATCATTCCTTCTAGAACCTTCCAGTTCCCATACAGTCACATGCCCAATGTCTATCCTACCGTAGCGCTGTAGCAGCATCGAGTTTAGTTCTACTGTACCCTTTCGTGGTTTTTCGGTTCCAAGAACAATTTTTGCACATTTTAACATATGAAAACAACCGTTAGCATGAAGGAACAATGGGAGAATAATTTACTGATATACGTAAAGTAATAGACATACTGTAGCAGAGAGCAGAGGAGGCTAATATGTTTAAGACATTTCATTTCCATTTTCCATTTTATATGTTCATTTCATATCGAGTGTAGAATAAACGTTAAATGTGTTTGCAGGCCTAACACCTCTGAAGACAAATGCAAGCTTGGAGAATTACGTTATCTTGCATCCCACCTCTGTTGGCCCTGAACGGACTGCCGAGTCACCAGTCAAGATTCAACACTCGTTTTTAAATGACTTGGGGAAACTTGGATAAGCGAGGTCTGTGGGGAGGCGGGGAGGTGTGGGGGGGAGAAACAGCAGGTAAATATTTCCCAGGACACCCCTTACCAAATATCTCATCTCACACGACCCTGTCAATTGCTGTAGTTACAGAGAATGCAGCCAGCTGTCAATCCCATTTTTCCCCCCTCTACATTCCCCGTACGCAGAGCAGAGCAGCAAAATGCTCGAGAACAACATTTTGTAAAAGACAAATTATTGATAATTTATTATAAATTATACATTACACAGCATCAAAAGTTGACGTCCCTTGTATGCTTTCGCAAGCCGCTATTAAAAGGCAATCTACTTAAATAATAAAACACCATGGGGATCTTCCAAAGTGCGCTTTATGAAACCCGCATGACACAATAGAGGAAAAGCACACCGCGGTATAATGAAATGATTGACTGTCTCCATGGAGACTCTGCTCACATTCCTGCGCGGTCTAAGGCAAATGAGCTGTAATGACGTTCTTACACGAAGCCAAATCTTTCTCCCATGTGTGGAGAGGAGTGCAGCAAACTTTGCAAGGGGGGAACATAATTGGATGAGTGTGAACAGTTGGTATTCTTACAGAAAGATGGCAACAACAACAGCAATGTGTGTTGACATTGTACGGTTCACCAAGTAATTATTGTGTGTATCTGTGTATGTGTACAGTATGTGCGCTTCTGTGCCTATACCACTGTGTAAATAGGAAGTGAGAGTAAATGCTGGAACTGCCAATCTTTCAAAGCTGTATATAAACTCATTAATTTCTATACAGCCCCTCTCTGTTAGGTCAGTCACCGATGGCTTTCCTTTCCAGTCATCCATAAATTCTGCTATGCCTGTCAACTCACATGATCAAAATCTTATTAGTGTTTCAGTAAATTTGGATCCCCCCCCGCTTACATTTGTTACTTCCATGTATGACAGGCAGTCGTTGGATGTTTATAACAAATATCCATTATCACAAAATGGTGTTATAAATATATGTGAGCTGGCCATCTATTTTTTCTTAATGAAAGGTAATCAGCCTTTCCACTAAAGGGCTCCGGTTAGGGAGCTAGGCGTATTAAGAGTGTTCCACACTTAGAGTCTGGACGCATTGTTGTTTTTGTGGCGGTTCTATTGTGGCAGGTTTGTTTTCCTGCAGTCAAAGGCAAAAGGGTTTTGGGTCCAGAAAAAGTGTGAAAAACGCTAGAATCATATTAAATACTTTTCTCAATTACGTTAAAAACCCTCATGGCCAGCTGACAGCCCTTCCATTTGAAATCTGGCTTGCCACGCATCTGGCTAGTAGTATCTGTAGTAAGAAACACAATCAATGTGAAGCTTATCGGTATCCAGTTGGCATCGTAGATGAAGGTAGGACTTGGTTCATTTCCACTTAAGATATAATCTGTGTCTTGCTGGCTGGTATCTATCCATAACCACAGCATCAACATCTGCCTAACGCTATGTAGCTGTGCAAGTTTGTTGCTGCAGGGCCATCGCAGAAAAACCTTTATTTTTATAGTGCTCATGAATTAAAGATGGCTTCCCTTGGGGTGTCGAGGGAGAGGAGGCTTTATGGATCTCACTCTCTCCTCTGCATTAAATCTTTGCAATACCACAGGCCATGTCTTGGGATGTTAGACATGGAAAACAATAACAGCCAAACATTCTTGTCTCACTCTTTTTTCCTTGCTGTATCCGCCTCCCTTTTTCCTCTATTGCTTTCTCTTTTTCCTTTCTTGATTGATTTTCAACTCACTCCGACAGATCCAGGCAGTCCATTAAAAACTGCATTACCCACAAGTCAACAGGTTATGCAGTCCATTAAGGCTGGAGGTCAGGTTTCTTGTTCTTTGGGGGATAGGTTTTTGAAAGTAGAAATGGCAGGTAGATAAAGTCTATAGTGGCCCGTGTAGACAAACTGCGCTAGTCTAATCGGATTTAGACAACAGTAAACCCTTCGTATCTGAATTAAAATATTATCACATCCTCTTTGTTTAAGGATTTTACACTATTTTCCCAAAAGTCTCCAGGTGTTTGTGATGCATCTATGTATCTGACATTAGAAAATTACACCACTGGCGATAAAGTGTGCCATTTCACTATAATGCTCTATAAATCTGCCAAATCCATCTATGGC
>JAOEHI010022022.1:0-12161 GCA_025447815.1 Percopsis transmontana | reverse complement strand
TAGAAAATTACACCACTGGCGATAAAGTGTGCCATTTCACTATAATGCTCTATAAATCTGCCAAATCCATCTATGGCATAAAGACCCAAAATAATAGTATACTTCTTGCAAAACAGCTGAGCTGAATCAACAACAGATACTCTCCACTAACTATTCTCTTCAATACAACCACAATAACACACCAAAAACAGGAGGGACACATCAGTGAAGAAGCGACGGCTTGGGAGGGTGTAACGTGGCTCCAAATGGGTTATTAACTTGCGAAAAACCCGGGTACTCCACGACAGAAAAAGGCTCGTCATCGAGCTTTATGAATTCCATCACTTTGTCGTTAATGGCTTTAGCCTTTTCATTGTCTCTTGAAACAATTTGACGTAAGCAGCGCATCATGGTCTGTTTTGGGGCTTCTTGGCCTGCAAACAATTTCCCCAATTTCATGAATTTATCGGATCTTTTTATCGGATAAAATGTACCTATCGGATCGATACAAAAATTACGGAATTTCCCCCCAAATCGGCCGATATTTTATCGGTCCGATAAATATCGTGCACCCCTAATAATGTGGGTTTGGAATGATTCGTAACATTTTTATAATTGTAACAAGTAACGATGCAGCACATACAAAATTTATCGGAGTAAAAAAAATTAAACTCATCAAAAACATGTACTTAAGTAAAAGTGGAAGTAGGAGAAAAAAATAATACTCCAGTAGAGTACAGCTTTTTAGTATTTAAGTACAGTAGTGAAGTAGTTCTACTTTGTTACTATACATCTCTGCCCAAGGGTACTTTGGCAGCATGTCTGTACCCCCCCCCACACACACACACACACACACACACACACACACACACACACAAAACAAGACACAATCAGGTATCTTAAACACCAGTCAACACAAACAAGATTTTGGTTGTTAACAGAAAGATAACAAGGGCAGAACTTAAACACTACACTTGGAGCAGAAAAAAAAGCATACCCACATGCATAAAAACACAAAAACCCTCATCTTAACCATGAAAACATGAAGGAATATTGTTTGTGACTGCCTCAGGACCAAGACAGATTGCAGTCATCAATGCATTGTTTTCCAAATAGTACTGCTAATATCTGCCGGGAATACATCGGGGTAATTGTCATATATTGTTTAGTAGTAGTGCCCTAAAAAACAAATAAGCACAGAATGGCTTAGGATGTAATTTGCAATATTAAATCTCAGCACCTATATAAACTCTAGTCACAAGACGACATTTTATAAACAATTACTATGGCAACCCAGATAATTCGAACGTGTTCACAAACTTAATTAAAATTTATCGGGTTGTTAAGCCAATCAAATTAATATCGCACGAAGCTGAAAGGAAACAAAACAACTTGTATCTACATTTATTATAGTCATGCACACAGACACACCTCACATGTACAGCTACATAGTGCTTTTTGCAATTAAAGCATGCCTGGATTTAGACTAGTGATTTGCATGATTTTCATTACACTATACCAGCTGCCCTCAAACTTTATTTTGAAATGTGCAAAAAAAAAAAAAAACTCCATTGCTTGTTCACGGCCGACCTAAAGGCATTAGTGCCCATCAATGGGCACTATTTCATTTGTGAAAATTACAAAGAAAGCAAATATCGTCTTTTTATGATGATGGGCACATGAGCCACACATACACACACACACACACATAGAAGATCAAAATACTGTTTTATTGCCCTGATTCATTAAGACAGGACACAGTGGGGAAAGAAATGCAAGAAGACATAACTGAAACACTAAATTAATTTCCCCTCCCACACACACACACACACACACACTTTCTTTAAAAAGGTACCGTTGTGAAATCGTGAAGCCTATGACAACCTGATGTTCACTTAACAAAGAATGATAAATTATAGGACTGGTTTCCTTCACAGGGATTCATCCTAGTCATAGACAAAGAACAACTCTTAATGAATTTGTTTACCGACTTGTCTTTATTCTAGGACTTGCTTAAACCCTATCTGGAAAACCAGCCCATAGTGGCATCATACCGGACTCAAAAGCCAGCATATCGCTGGGTAAAGGATGATCGTTCAGTATCTCAACAATGATTAACAACTGGTGTTTCTTAGAATGTAATGACACCAGCTATTTGGTGTCAAATAGTAAATAATATCCTCTGACAAGACAGATGTTAGGACCACTCTGATACCATGCAGCCCTGACACATGTTGCTACAGACGGCCTCGCTTCATTAACTGCGCATGGGAGCTCTGTAAATGTAAAAATAGCACTGGCATTTAGACAAGCAAGCATTGGTCTTCGACTGATGCAAACCCACGATTCTCTTGAGACCTGCAGCTGATGCTGACACACGTCCTAAGACAATAGCAACACTGCACGCGTGCACACACATGCACACTCGCACAAAAGAGTAAATAAGTGTGCAGGTCTAGCTTTTTCCAGCCATTAGCCCCCTTTTAGCCCCCACACATTACCAGACGGAGGCATACCGATTCATATAAACACTCACATACACACACATTCATTGGAGTAAACACCTCCATCGCAGTGCCCCCCACCCCAAAAGTGTTTGATCCATCTATCCATCCCCCCTTTTTTAATCCCATCTCCCTTGGCCTCCACCAACATGAAATGCAAATAGCCCGGCATAACCTGGGGCGTCATTTATCTAAATTAGAGAGCTGAGTGGGATGTCCCATGGGTCCTCCATATGCTAGAACAGTTAGCGACATTAGCTTTATTAGCTCCATATCAGACCATTAATTACACATCAAGCCCGTCAGTTAGCTCGGGCTCAGGACCTCTGCTTATACTGGACGTCAGCCCCACACAGGTGCGCCTCTTTTGTTAATTATGGACTTTATTTAAGTTTCCCAGCAGCACTAGGTACTGTTGGTCATTGTTTCGCTTGTTTTCAGTTGACCTGTACGTTGTGCTGCACGCTTCATGCGTTCACCGCTTCCACGTCTGCCTGCGTTGTTCCTCTGGCTCGTGCTTACACTCGCCACTCCACTACGCATCGTTACAATGGGAGAATTACAGGAATATAACTTTGGGCCCTAGTTTCCCAGTCAAGGCGCAAGTCATTCAAAGGGGTGGCCAATACTTGTTTCTAATGTCGGGACATGTGGCGGTAATCGGGCGGCAATCGGCGCAGTTGTAAAAGGGTTGGATTATAATAAATATAAAGAATGGCGTGTGCAATTTTGGAAAGGTATGTGCACCTTCGCCTAAAGCCCGGAAACAACCACACAATGCCTGCATCTGCGCTAAGACGTGGTCTGACCAGGGGGAGACGCTAGCGCTATATTTGGTTTTATTTGATACGATTCTAGCACTGTGCCACCTGATTTTGACTGACACAACATCTACTGCGCCCCGACACCCATTCCGGCGCAAACTTTGTCAATTGATCTATGATCACAACTATTTAAGGTCTCCTGTTGTGTTCATAGAAAGAGAGAAAGTCACTGGTGAGAACGAAGACACGTTTAATGGTAGCCTGTCAAATAATCATGTTTGGAATTGGTGTTAATGTCTATTGTCTTTCACAACCTTTACTATGGAATACATGATTGGCCGTAGGCCTAGACGGTGTAGATCCGCACACTTTTCTTGATCTGTCAGCAGAAGAATGCAGGCTGAAGCTGCACCTCTCTCGGACAGAGATCGCACTGCACCCTGCACTGTGTCGCCGTGTCCCAAAATTAGCAAAAAAAAATACTGGTCACACCTCAGATCAATTTGTGCTGTGCGCCTCCACTTGCACCTTGACCAGGAAACCAGGGCCCAATGTATTTTATCCCTTACGTAACAGTTTTTGTGTAGTGTCCTTGGGAGCATTAAATAAAATATATTAGGCTTGTTATTGGTCCAATTATTACAGCTCTTATGCCCTGTAAAGTAGTATTTGTCATATGCACAGTGAAAAAAAAGAATCAAATCTCAATATTAGTAAGAAAAATCGCAATTAAGATATTTTCCCCAAACGTTTAACCCTAATTGTAATTATATTTATGTACGGGCCATTCTATATGTACTATGCCTCACACAATACGTATTTGTGGTAAATGCTACTTTAATACTACTCATACAAAGTTCGACTGAAAATTTGGCACACTATTTGGCAGCCACTTCTGTGCCCGCTGACCTCTGCACCAGGCGAGCTCATGCACCGAGCGACGTAGCACAAGTGGCCGTGAGGCGATGGTGGTTAGCGCTCCCTAACCCCAACACTGACAGGGATTTACAGGGACAAAATAGGTTACCCCCCACCCCCACCCCGTTCCCCTCCCAATGACTCAGACACAATGAAGTTCCACTTTGTTCAAAGTCAAACCTTCTCTCAAGCTTTCCACATAGAAAAAGGAAAAAGAGAAACACAATTACCTCTAAATATAGCCTGGATCATGCTGCTGTGCGCCAAATGCACATCACTCATTATTGGGCGCCACTGTGACAACACACACACACATACACACATACACACAAACCACACACAGCAGGTGTCACCTTCCCTTCCGCTGAAAATGAGGCTATTAGGATACGTGCGTGCGTGCATGCGTGTGTGTGTGCACCAGGAGGGCAGTCCAAATAGCCCCTTGCGCTCAGACCATGCGGGGCCGGTGCTAAGATGATGTTTTCATACTGACTGACATTCAGACGTGGCTACTCGTCATGGTGGAAGGACTTGGGCCACATTGTCCAATGATATATACATCACTGCCGAGGGGACCAGCCAAACTGGCCTTCCAGGAGGCAGCGTGTGGAGCCAACATAATGCTCAGTGACAATTCCCTGATTGCACTCACTGTCACAACATAACTGAAAATTGTTAGTTGAAATTGTATGTTAGCATCTTTTGGTGAACATGCGTTGTATGTAAAAACACTAAAGTGTGTCTAAACCCCTCATTCAGGCCGAAGTGAGGCCAAACAATTGAAACAATAACAAACCACAGGAGACCACAGAGTGAAGTAGTTACAAGTCTCCCATGTATCTATCATCAACACTTCATTAGAACCAAAGTACAGTTTTCTGTTTGATTACTCTTTCAATTCATAACAAAGTTGCTCTGTGCAGTTAAGATATGGTGCAAGATATGGAAACTAAATCCTAAAGAATTTACAGTAGCAATGGTGTTACCTCAAAATCATGAAACAACCGGTCAAAATCGAACACACAAATTTCCAAACTATCCCTTTAAGCCATACCATTCTCACTTCCCTCTATATTCTCTTTAGTTCTTCTGAGCTGCAGCTATCCTTTTCAACTCGTCTTCTTCCATGGTCTAGACTGATTGGAAAGCCTATTTTAACCTACCTCTTAATGTTTTTCAAGGGCACCCAAAGTCAAAGCGATGTAGCTAATTCTCTTGCACGCTAAACTAACTCAAATTGGTGTGCATGTACCTGCACGCTGTATGTATGCACACGGCGCTAACACAATATATGTGAGGGTTTCCCTTAAGCAAGCTGCAACCAGGGCCAGCTTATGTTTTAACTGTAATTATATTAAACCCTGCTACTTTTAACCAGGAGCTGAACCACTTGGCAGGAGGAAGCCCCTGGTGTCCCTCACCATCTGGACTGACACACCTGCACACTGTGTGCGCATACACACACATATACATGAAGACACTGTCGCGTGATGCATGTAGGCAGGGTCCGAAATTAACACTGACAGGACAGAAGCAGAACGCCGATAAATCAATATGCGTATAATACTCTCAGGATACTCTGCCTCTGATTGGCTCTCTGAGCCACATTTTCTCCACATCTCCAACCACCACCGATCCACTTTTTTTCATTTCAGATTCGATACCAAAGCTCTTTTTGAATATCATCATCATCATTATCATTATTATTGTTGTTGGTATTATGTGTAAGGTTACATGAGGTTGTAGTAAACCACACAGCACTTCTTATTAAAAGAGCAAAACATTTACAAACAAGCCCTTGCCCTCAGCCTGCCAGCCAGCCAGCTCTCTCACTTATCTTTATTTATTATTATACATTTTATGTGTAAGGCACCATGTGCAATTTGAAACATAAATGTTTCTATTTGGTGCATTGTGCATTAATTCACAATCCCTTATGCTTCCTAACTGGACAGATTGATATCTAGATTCATATATAAGTGTAACTGACTTGGTGTTATACTTTGATGATTATGTGTTCCCTTTTTTGAGATAGATAGATAGATAGATAGATAGATATACACACACTATATATTACAAACAGACACACACAGCCAACTAAACCTCAGATCTGGCGTCTTTTCCTTCCTTGTCCCCCTCATTCTGTCACCCTCTCCTCTCAACCTCCACAATTCCACATCTCGCTGCACTCCAGCTCCTGATCTACCTGGTAAATCCCTCAGGCTGTGTGCGCGCGCGTCTGTGTGTGTGCGTGCGTGCTCATGATACCTGGCAGAGCTCCTGGGCAGTCAGAGAACAGATGGTTCTCCAGCAGGTAATAATGACCCAAGACAAACCTTTAAATTGATTATGCCTTAGTGAGGGCATGCATACAGTATCCACAGAGAGAGAGACAGAGAGAGAGAAACGGAGATGGCTCAAAGTCAAAATCTCAGTCAAACCTGAGAACACTTTCCTTCAAGTCTAGTCCCAGACACACGTGCACATACACACACAGTGGTTAGCCCTAGCTAACACAAGGCCTTCTCTGCTGGCCTAGGGATATATATTTTTATATGCCCTCTGAATCCCCTCTGCTGTTGATGCAAATGGGGAAGATGTTGTTGATTTTAACCAATCAAATTTCAAGTTTGCCATGTTCGACGTATTCTTAATTTTTCAGCATTTTCCGTGTGGCATTTGTCGGCATTATTCGTGATCCTCATTGGGCCCAGTTAGCTAACTAAAGTAAAACTAGCTAGCAAGGACTGCAGGATGTTTTTTGTTTTTTAAGTAGCAATCGTCATGCGGTGAATCTGATTTCATAACGTGTAAGGTATTGTTGAATAACGTGATTCAATTTGTGAAAGCACAGAAAGTCACTAGTTTTTTGACTGTACAATATTATATAATGATGGTATTACGTACAAATTATGCTCATATCAAACAATCCCCACAGCGAGACAGCTTTATCCCCTCTGACTGTTAGATTTGACACAAGAGGATACTGACAGCTTCCATCAGGTGAATTGATCTCTTTCTGGGCCAGAGGTGTTGACACTGACGACAGTGATGATTGGCAGTTTTGGCAGTCTACTCCAGTCCGTTAGAGGTTACCGTGTAGGTCGCTAGGGGACCAAACAAAAAAAAAAAAGTTTTCCACAGGAGCATTCTTTGCTCTTTGTCGCTGCTGTCTAAGGTCGGCCTCTGCAAAACTGATGAAAAATGACACATTTCAACGGCAGTGGATAAAGTTAGCAGAGGTGGCAAAGGTACACACATTATTTACTCAAGTAGAAGTACAGATACCTTTGTAAAAAAAGACTCTGGTAAACGTAGAAGTACTGATTCAACTCAAGTAAAAGTGAAAAAGTACAGGCTCTACTGGTATTTGTGTTAAAATGTAGAAGTAAAAAGTTGTCAGAAAAATAAATACTCAAGTAAAGTATAGATACCTGAAAGTACAGTAACAAACCAAATGTTCAACAAATAATATGTCTCTGACACGCATGAGCATGTGAGGACAGTGAAGAGAAATGCAAGGGCTTAGCGGCACCAAAACGCTTCCCACAAGTTTGAACCGTTTCTCAGACAAGAAAGCCTCGTCGGGCTTAGGGACAGTTGGCTCCAGTCACGGGCATGTGTTGGCCAGGCCACTGTCCACTTGGTGTTTTGAGGCCATCTTCCAGCTAGAGCTCCCATTTTGAGCTCTCAATCTGTCTCACCACCTGACCCAGCCACTGACTTAAAAGGTCTGTTCGTGTGCCTCTCTGGCTCATTCCCACTGACCTATTCTTCTCCAGCCTCTCTTTTCCCAGCTACTACCACTTCATAATGTTTGTCCCGCGGCTTTCCTGGTTCCGTTTGGTTGTCTATTTGTCTGCTGCTGTCACGGTGTGACAAGCCAATGCAGTGGAGTTGACCACGGTGCCAAAAGGCCTGTAACAGTCATAATAATGGAGCGTGTCTCTCTTCCCATTGGAGCCATTAATTCTCCATGGCCTTAATTAACTGCGACAAAACTGTAATATATATTTGTGCTGAGGCTCCCCTGGGGCCGAATGGCACAACGGGTAAAGAGACTGATGTTGGAGCGGTGAAATGAGAGGCGACAAGAGGGGTAAACAGTATAACTATGTTGACCAAAGCTCTTTTCCAAGTTCCATAATGAAATAATCACCTTACTCTATGCGTGATAGATTTTAGATCATTGGCTTTAGAAAAAAGTATAGTAAATCAAATTACAGTGCAGAAAAGTTCACATCCAGCCCACGTTATGCGTTATTGACTGGCCATGATAAACCATTAGGTTAGAACTGAATACAGAATGAGATGAGCGCATTGTAATTAATGGAAAAGTGAATAAATGTTTGTGGGAGGCGAGAGCTGGCACTTTGTTTTGTGTAGTTACATGGTTATTTAGCTAATTAGCTGCTTCACTGTAATTAACACGAGAACGATAAACTAATCTGTGTGCATTATCTTTAAGGACTAAATTTAAAAAAAATACTATTAGCACTGCAACTGTTTAAAGTCTGGTTATAGAAAATGCCACGCGTCTTAATAAATGAAAACACATCTGATAATCAGCTATTGTGTGTGCTCATTAAATAGCAAATTAATGGTGAACTAACACAGGTGGCCAACATTCTTAAAAAAAAAAAAAAAATTATTCGATATTGGCAGTTCCGCCACGCCATCTTGTTTTACTGTAACGTGATGTAACGTCAAGAAATGGCATTTACAAGGTAGTGAAAAAAGATAATATTTATACGTATACAGTACACTGATGAATAACTGGCCTATATTTTGAACAGTTCATGTGATATAATTATAAGCTGAAAGTCAAACTTAAAGGAGCAGTGTCATTTATTTGGCCACTGGGGCTACAGCTTTGAAAATGTGGGTCACTGGCCCCTTCGCACATTCATGTGCATGAGGGATTTCATGGCATCTGGAACACTAATTTCAGCTAATGTATTATTCATGTACAGGCAGGCATGTAAATATTACTAATAATTTAACTGTATAATAGTATATATCTTACAAACTAGGCTTTAAAAGGTATGGTTTGGAATGTGACGTCTATTACCATTTTCTACTTAACGCTCCATTAAGAGGAATATTTTAAATGTTCACATCCTCTTATTTCAATCTTCTCTGAGAAGCTATCTTTAAAGGCTGGTGTCCTACTTCAATCAACACTGTGCCGTCTGCCATCGCTTTGTTGTTATATATAATCTATTGTTTACAATACGGACCAAATTTTTTGAACGTCAAGCTTGTACAAGTTTATTTTGAAATATATTGGGGATTTACCTCCCCCTGCTGGCGAAAAAATACCTCTATGAAGACAGTGGTAGATTGTACACCTGCGTTTCCATTCACTCTGCAGTGTCGGGCCATTGCAGCAAGATAAATTACCGTCATACTAATACTGTGCAGCAAATTGTGCTATAGCCCATGTACAGAGGTCTGTGACAGTCGTTCCATGTTCATGTGTTTGGTTCCAAGACACTATGTAGTATAACAAACTGACATAATGAAACGAGTTTGGTTAAATAATGCAGACGGGGCTCCTACAGGGTTAAATATGGGTCACCAATTGTACAAGTAAGGAACTTTGCTCTGCATTTTGATGACATAAATAAGGCCTAAACAAATGACCCATGGGATGATTACTGTGGCTACACTGGGACCTGTGATGAATGGGCTTTGAATAATGTATGTGGGTACAACTGAGGGTCTACAAACTTGGTGTTTGCAATCGGCATGTCTTACATTGCAGTGCTGTTGAAGACATGTCTACACAGTGATCTATGTGAAACAACCAGCTCTACAACGGGAATTCACTTAATGGACCCTTTTTACACAAGTGTCAATGGTTAATTATGGGTCCCTTCCTTTTCGTTCTACTTGTGCACAATAAACCAACCCAGTGAAGCAACCAACACACTGTCAATTCAGGTATACTGGTCCTATTATATCCTATCCTATTATACACAACTTTAATTACAAAATTAAATTACATATTTTGGACCAGTAATATAATGCCCAACGCCAGGGGTGGAGCTTGCCGTTTAGGCATATGAGTGGATAAGTTCAAACTACAGAAATTAGTGTAGTAATATAGGCTAGTAGTTCAGATTGGTATTTTAATGTGGTTTATGTGTTTATTTAAATATTTTCCTAGTAACAAAAGTTTCTGTTCTGTGCTCAGAACCAGTGTGCGATGTACAAATTAACGATACATAATGGTAAAGCTAACCCCAAATACAGTGTGGCATAAAAAACGCTGTCCACACGGATGATTGACTGTTCACCTCGCTTCACACCGTTTTATTCCACAGGTATTATTTTTCCAGTCAGCAATAACATACTTGAACACTGTCTGAAAATGTGGCATGTTAGCAGCGGGCCCTGCTTCCTTGTCCCGCCAGCTTTCTGGTTCACTGGCATCCCTTGTGTGTCTGTTCTGTGCCTTTTCTATGGGATACAGGTGATTCATCAATTGCTTGATGACCTCCGTGCAATTTGTTGTCCCGTTTTGACTGTACAACAAGCTCCTTTTCTATTGAAATAGATGCCAGGGCCGACAGGCGGAACTGTCCAGTCCTATTCCCTATTGAAAGTCTTAATCCGTTTAAGAGCAGAGAACGCTCAACAGAGCTGGTGGAAACAGGAAGATGCTGTATAGTAAATCTAGTAAGCTCTCACAAACATTTTCCAATCTGAAGTATTTGAAAGGAAAATGAGTGGCTCTGTTTTGGACTTTTGGCGCGGGTTCAATAAAGTTCACACTGTCTGCAGTTATCGTTACCGCTGGCCTGACAGCCAAAACCCATTTCTCAAAGCCTTTTTCTTTTTTTTTATTCATGGAGGAAAACCACAGGGGTTTTCACTTAACACCTTGACATAGCATTGATGGGTAGGAAATGGCATATCTATCGGAGCATAAAACAGGACCCGGGATTTGCCCTCAAAATACTCTCTTAGAGGCAATCGGCTTCCAACAACAGGGGTCAAGTCAGGCGGAGAGATAAATAAATTGCTTTGCTATTGCCAGGGCTGCATGTTCTGCCTATTTTAAAGCAGGCCTCAGATAGGGCATATACCTCTCTAAAGAAAAGAGGACCAAAAAAATTCTGAAGAGAAGAGAGTTGAGGGGGAAAAAAAGAGTTTAGAAGAAGAGAGGATAAAATACGAGAAAGAGACGCAGAAGATGAGAGAATACGTGATGTAATGGCTATACAAGCAAGGCGTAATTCTGAGGAGCAGATTCTAATCTGGAGAAGGGAACGCATAAAATCTTTGTTTTCCTCATAAAAAAATGTGTTGTGATAACAGTTTGCAAGCTGGGTTTTCACACCTGTATGCTCGTAGCAGCAATTATTCAACTGTGTCTGATGTTACCCTGCATGACAAATCCACTTCCATTTGAAAGTAGAATTAACAGAAAACTGAATAGTAAACAAACAGAAAAAGGGATTAAACTAGGGGTGGGCGATATATCGATTACACTTGATATACCGCAGCGTGTTCTACGTGCGAAGTAGGAAATGACTTGATCACAAACATCGAGTACAAATTGTCATGTCGTTTTTTTTAAGATGCTGGCATGAGATTTGCTTTGGCGTTTTGCTTCTCTCGCTCTATTCTATGGTTCTCCCTCTCAGACACAAAAAGAAAAAGAACTCTAACACGTCACCGCCCATCCAGACCACTTTCCTGGGCGAGTGTATGTTTGTTATGTCAACTCGCTTGTTCCCCGAAGCATAGAAGTTTTTGCAAATCTCCGCACAATATAACTCCGCCCCTATTCACTTACATGATTTCCAGCGCAACATGGAGGAAGATATGGGGCAAGATGGGAACGAGGAGCTGGTTTGTAAGACGAGAAACAATGGCTCAATAATTTGGAGATGGATGGGGTTTAAACAGTCGGATAAGCAGCAGGGCAATATAATATGCGTGCAATATAAACATGTCGCAACAAGTGCTGGAAGCAAACAAATCT
>JAOEHI010022011.1:0-27331 GCA_025447815.1 Percopsis transmontana | reverse complement strand
TAGACTATCCTGCCCCCCCACTAGACTATTCTGCCCCCCCTCTAGACTATCCTGCCCTCCCTCTAGACTATCCTGCCCCCCCACTAGACTATCCTGCCCCCCCTCTAGACTATCCTGCCCCCCCTCTAGACTATCCTGCCCCCCCACTAGACTATCCTGCCCCCCCACTAGACTATCCTGCCCCCATGTTATGCTATACACCTGTACTGTACATACTGTACTAAACTGACTTGACATTTGATACTCTCCAGTAACTATGTAAACATTCAACCACTCACAGTGTCACATCAAGCAGATCTCTTGTATATACTGTACAGAGTATATACAGTACATAACTCCCTTCCACTCTGATTTATGCAATAGCATTTTAACCTACAGTACTGCCCTTTCATGCAAGCCTTTCCATTGGCTGTTTTGGTAGTTTGTGTAATCTGGTGTCTAGGTGTGACATTGTCAGAAAAAACTACATGAAGCGGCACATTGCAGCGGCTGCTCCACCAGAGGGGAGGGTGGGTAGAATGTAAATAATGCCCCCTGCCTGTACGCTGTTTGGTTTGGAGGTGATCACTTACCCTACTGACAGTAGGTGTCACCACAGCTCACAATTATTAATAGATTGTATTGACAAACAGGATGATACAAAAAAAAACTACCCTGCAAGAACAAATTTAACAACGTTTAAGACATTCTTTCCCAAATGTATACTTCAGATTATTACTTTTTGGGTACGATGTAAGGTCTGTGGTCTGTAGAGACATGAACTGACAGCGTCTCTCAGCCCTTTACGTTCTTGTGCAACAGAATGAGGGTAGGGTCAGCTTTAAAGGGCCCTTGTAAGGAAATGGTGAAACTTTGTTGAGACCAGTGCTTTAGCTTGAGAAAATTGCATCCAGGCAACCACACTAGCAGAGTGAATTGGATCAATATGAGGTTAAGGTTTAATCCTCGAATCACCCATTCAAACAGTGGGATCAATAGAGGAAGTCACCCATTTGTGTCCCGTTCCTCCGCCATGTTCCCCGCTCGAAGCACAGGGCCAGCTGCCTCCCTGCTCCTCCTCTCCTCTCCACCCATGGCTGCACTCGGATAAGCCAGAAGGAAAGAGACTCGGCATCTGCTTTCACTAGCAGGCTCTCTCTATTGTCCCCAGACCCTTATCTCCCAGCACAATGCCAGCGCCTACTTAAAGGACAAAGCTTCGTCTTGTCGCCTCTTGCTCCCCAAAAATGTGAACTTTGAGTTTAGATGTGTCACTCGTTTCGGGCTCCAGAATCTTAGCACGGATCTTAGCAAGAGGCCCGTCTTTCGTTGTTGGGTTTGTCCGTGCACGTTTGTGCCTGTCTTGTTCATCGAATAAATGTGCTCACACATTAACCCGCATACCGTTTTGGTGTGCTTACTAATGACTTTTTATGGGCGGGGGCGGGGGAGAGGGGGTAGATGCCTCATTGGCTGCTGGCACTAGTCTCAATATCTCTGACTGATAGGTCATTTTACCAAACGTTACATGAAGCATTTCCAAGTGGAAAAACCTTCTCCTTTCAACCATTGATGGGTAAACTAAGCCAGATCGTGAGTTTTTTGTGGCTGTCACTTTTGTTTTCAAATGTTGACGATATGGTCAGTACCGCTGTATTTCATTTTAAGTGAATAGTACAATAGGTTCACTACTGTTTTTAGTGTGTTATTACCCTTTAAGTTTGTATAATTAAAGATTTATATGAAAGAAATATCTTGTGACATGTTAATTTGCTCCAGAACAATACAGGCTTAGTGACAATCCACCAGAAAGAACTGTGCCATATTCTGAATTATTCTTTGAACGGCGGGCAGACCTGAATTTACTCTGATTTGATAATAAATTATGCATCTCTCTATTCAAATGCACCCACGAGTCCTTTTGCCGTGATGTGTTGGAATGGTTCTGTAACTTTACGTTGCTGTCATCTCATTGTTAAAGATATAAATAGCGTATTATAAGAGTCAATGGCTTCAGCTTCTATAGGTTATTGGTGTTACTGGCAGAGTTAAGACTGAAGAAAGGTCAGTGAACACTGAACATAAATGTTCTGACATTTACAACTCGGGGTTGGAAGCATAATAATTATGTTTTTGATGACTCAAAATGCAAAAGTGGTGCATTTATATCTGATCTTTATATCAGTTAGCGACGAGCAATGCTTTCATCATGTCCGATGCTTAGCTTGGTTTTATCGTTGGTTGGTAGGGTACCCTCAGCTTTAAATCTTTCCTTTTTAGCCACAAAGCGATGTTTTTCATGATGATTAAATGTAGTTACTTAAGTGTCTCAGATGTAGTCTTGTAATACATGGGAAATATACTGCAATATACTTACCTTTCTTACACAATTCTTACATATTTCTTACAGATGCACTTCACATGTAATCAAATGTGAACCACGTGAAGATGCCTTAGTTAGTTCTTAACGGATAAAAGTATTTGATTATTTGCCATCTTGTGTCTGGGAATATACTACTGTACATTGGGCAGTTTCACATGAGAAAATGTTATCCTCTAAAGGTTTTAAAACTGGTGGTGTTTATCGTGCTATACAGGTCTGTAAATAAATGCATTAAAAATAGACAAAGATGTGCCTTTTCAATGCTCTCTTAGGCATTCCCTGGACGTAAAGAGACACAAGCTATAGCATTGAACATTATTTGACCAATAAAGGCTACACAGGCATGTATTGAGATATACTGTACACAGTTTAGGCGTGGAGACATGCATCATGGCAGGACTAGGGCCAGTGTTCTGGGACTGCATGTTATTGCACATTACGTCATTAAATCTACCAGCCCCCCGGTGTGACAAGCCAGGCAAGCTCTTCTTTCTCCACCTTCATGTAGGAACACTCGGATGTCACGGAACCCAGATTATAGCTCTCAGAGAGCCGCAGCCCGGGTAACACCCTCCGCGCCACAGCCACTCATCACCGGCGCCCCGGCTTTAATTTCACCCATGACTCCCCGCTCCTCCCCCGTCTTTCGCCTGCGTAAAATTGACTTTCTGCGCGGCGGCCTTCTCCGGACGCGTCGCACCGCTCGCACCCCACCTCCTGGTACCATTAGCAGTCATCTCGCTGGAGGGAAGATGCGGCGGGCCGGGCGTCTCCGTGACTTGGCGGGGTGCGGCGCGTTATCAGCCCACCTCAGCAGGCAGGCACCCTCCGGGATAATCCTGCTCCTCGTTCTCACCATTCAACACACACACACACACACACAGCCTTCCTGCTCATTGACAGTCCCCTCTGGACCACGAGGCAGACACATACAGACACGGTAACCTGGGGATTTTAATTCCCCCCCCCCCCCCGCTGACCCCTCGCGGGGGTCGAAGTGAAACAAGGACAGACTAAGATGGAGCGGCTAAGCTTTGCTGCCAGGACTGGGTTAATCACATGCTGTTTTAACAGAGCAAGGACGCCGGTCGCCTCTCTCTCTCTCTCTCTCTCTCTCTCTCTTTTAACGTTCCATCTCACTCTCTGTCTCTGTGTTTTTTTTCCCTATTTTTTCATTTCCACACAAAGTGCTCTTTGCTCCTCGGTACACATAATGTCACAGCTCGCTGAGGGGGAGTTAGTCTCTTCATCTTACTGGAGATGAACTACCTGAAAATTAGCCAATTAAAATTCCGGGTAAGAAGGGCCGTGTTTTTTTTTCCCCCTTGTCCTTTCACCTTGTTTGTTTGTCATTTTCCTCCTCATAAACCACACCGCAGGAAATGAAACCAACTCGTAATTTCTAGGGGTTTTGTTCCCCCCTCTTGGGAAATGCGTCATTTTTTCTTTGATTTATGTTTATGGCGCCACACTGAAACACAGATTGTTTGAGGAAAGACATCCATTATATTTGAATCCATTGCTTCTTTGAATATGGACATGATTGAGCTAATGGGCTGTGGCTTGTCTTTGTGTGCCTTACGTACAGAAAACATGGCATTGATTCATGAATATATACTCTCTGGGTAGAGACAACCGCTCTTCTCACGTTATAATGCTGCATTGTAAATTTTCTGCTCAACTCTTATCCTGTAAGGTTGTCGATAAACAAAAAATATCTTTCGTGGTGGACAATGTTTGCATATACCAATCACAGAATAGATTTGGGGTAGGATGTTGCTAAAGCAAAGCTTTAGCGTTAAATTAAGCCATTGGCTCCGTACTCTACAGTGAAATCCTTTTTTTCGCTTTTCATCTAAAGATGACAGCTAATCCCTAACGAAATTCTGTAATTTAGGCTTTATTTGGGAACACACACACATTCTAACAGCAAAATATACTGTTAATATAAAGATTTCCAGTGTGGATGTCTGAATTAGATTTAGATATTTTCAGCGATCTCTCCATATTTAAACATCCTCGTGCCACATCTTTGCTTCTTTTAAATGCAGCCTGTCTGATCTCATTTGCTCTGTAATTAATCATTCCAATCCAGCAACCATCTAGAGAAGCATATGCTCACAGACCAGCTAATTCAATCATTCAATTTCTCATGCTCCAGTCAATTTTTCAAAAGGTGTCCAGATATTGTGAGAAGGGAAGGAAGCCAGATGTACACGTTATTTGAATCCAAAGTTGAGATACTGTACAGTATGTCTGCAATCTTCTTGGGACATTGATCTCCTACGATTTGAAGGGGAGGTGTAACCGAGCTAAATTGCCTGCATTTATAAATGGCAGAAATTATTAAATGATTCACTCGATATTCACTGAGCATGGAAAAGCCATGCTTTAGGTTTAGGCAAAATGGCATCTCTTATTTCCAGCTCAATATACTGGACATATAGCCTAACCACATTGATTACATTTTAATTGAATGAATTGCCGCAGTAGTTGCATCTGAGAAGAGCACTGTTTCTTTCTTGGGGGGGGGGGGATTGATTCAACAATATCCTCTGAATGATTCAGGGACCACCACCAAAAACACTGAAGACCGGCAAAGTATCACACAAACCTATTACTGTAATCCGAGTCGAAAGTACAGGGGGAACGAGGAATTCAATCAATTACTTGTTCTCACCTGAAACCGCATGTAGGAAATTGATCTTGTTTTCACCGCCAGCAACACGCATTTATTCGGTTTGGCTGCTAGCGCTCCGGGACGAGGGGCCGGCGCTTCTGCAGAGATGGGGCCAATTTGAATGGCAACGACAGGATGAGGCAACGCACATAAAAGCCCTGGGAAATAAGCCGCAGGTCACTGGGGGTCCGGGGATCGCGGGGGGCACGGCGGGGGAAGTCAATAGAAAGAGTGGAGCCTGGTGCTTAGGCCGCAGACCAGGAGGAGGAGGAGGCAGGGAGGGAGGGAGGGATGAGGAGCAGGGAACAAGGGCAGGAGGTGTTAATAGAATCAGGGATTCCGTGGGATGAGCTCTCAGAAGAGGCTGGGCCACAGTGCTGACAGGTAATCATTGAATGTCATTGGAGAGCGCGACGAGGGCTGCGGCTCTTTGATTGCACTCTTGTTTTTGATACCGCTGTCACAACCCGTCACACGTGATGACAAACCGTCAACGTAATCCTGGCAGTGTTACCTGCAAAACTTCAAACAATCTCCCCCGCCCCGCCCCCAGCGCTTCCCTAATCCTACAGCAATGTTGCCAGTTTCTGAATATGACTGTAATAAGTCTAAGTGTTGGACAGATACTCACTTTGCTTGTGAGTGTGAAGCTTCCCCAGAGATCTAGTGTGAATCGCTGAAGGGAGTCAGAGAAGTGCAGAGTGGATTATAAATCACAGACGGGTCCTATCTCAGGTCTGATGCATGCTGATAGCGTTAGAAATGAAAGGGGGCCGCCCGTGGCCCATGCATCTTTATGAAGCTTTTCCCCGCATCTAAACACTGTCATTCATTCCTCTTCGCTTTTTTCCACTGCTTCTACGCAGACCAATAATGTGATGAGGTAGCTATCTGCAATGCAATGGGCTATATTGTTTGAAATAAAAATCTTTCCAACCAAGAGTACCGTCGCTTGAAGTGTGAAACTGTCACGGTGTTAAATGTGTTTTGTGTTTTTATTTTTTCCCCCCAGTGTCTTTTATTAACAGCATTATGTTGGTTTGTTTTTCTGTGTGTCTTTCTCAAACCTCCAGTGCCACTCGCCAACCACCCCAAGAGGACTGCCAGTGGGAGGGACACTTAACTGAACCTTCGCCAGGATTGTGGGCAGGGGGGGGCTGTCAGTGTTCGGCACTGGTTCCGGCGTGACACAGTTCCAGCCCTCTACGCGTTGATTCACCTGGGGAATTAGAGTGCCGCGCGATGCCCCGGGTGGACGGCCCTCCTTGCTTGATTCACCGTCCCCGGGAGACTTAGTGTCTACAGAGGGGCCGATAGCCGTCGCCTGCCACTGTTCCAACCCAGCCACCTAAAGGCATGACTGGCACTCATCTAGTTCAGGTACGGTGTGCCAGTATGGCGTTGATACGGGGTGTCATGGCTCGCAAAACCTCGCGGTCGCGGTTCTTATTACCGTACAGGGTCGCGGTTTTTGGTTCAGATTAGGCTTGGGCGGTATCATCATTACGGTATACCGCTCATCTTTCTATTAAGCTGATAGGGAGATGCTGTATTAAGGTGATGTAGTGCACAGCAGAGTTTCCGCGAAGCAGCCTATTACGCCTACAGTGGGCTACTACTTTATTTTCCCGTCTTGTGAGCATGTCGACTAATTATGTAGGACCATGCTTTGGAAATAACGATCTTTATCTGCATGTAGAACTACAGCTTCTACATGCACAAACTGTTTCACAAGCACAATGTTGGTGTAACGAAGAGATTAGCTGGAAAGAAAATTGTTATATGCTTAGAACACTAAGCCACATAATTAACACTCTATTCGTAAGCTTAGCAGGTACTTGGTATTTGGTACAGCCGGAAGGTCGTGGGTTCGAGCCCCAGAGTTATGCCTGCCTGTAAGCATCCTTGAGCAAGATGCCTTACCGCTACCTGCTCCATGTAATAGCTGCGTGTAAATGTAAGTTGCTTTGGATAAAAGCTAAATGACCTAATTGTAATTGGTACCTGGGACAAACACAAATTTGATTTGTTGTGTGAAGTTAGTAGATGTTTTTGCACTGTAGCCCTATTCATGACTCCTTCACAGCGGGAACTGTTTCTCGAGTCACAAGTGTTGCTTGAGAAGTTACTATAGCTGATCACACATTGGGGACATTCTAGGCCTCTTTATACAAAGGTACCCATAATAATGCTGTTAAGAAGACCCCTCATTATGCTGCTTTCGCTTGTTTATCCGACCAAACAGAGGCGGCATATCACCGCACCAGTGTGTCCTTTTACATAGCAATTCGCCTAGCATACCGGTGTTGCTGTCAAAACAACAATGGCGGGTTAACTGAGTGTTGAGGTGCTTTTTGCTAGCCGTGCACATTTATACCACTCTTCAAACGCAAGCAAAGTTGCTGTGCATCATATGCAACATGTTGGCGTGCATGTGGACCTTAAACCGCGTAGAATGAGACGTTCGCACTGGTCTCGGAAGTCACACCCCTGCTCTGCCATGCCGGCTGTCCCTTTCACACAGACATCATTAAGGCTCTGCGACTGCCTCCGCTGCCGGCTCAGAGGCGGAACAGCGATGACCCCGCATTCTGCCTCCGCGTACCTTTTACACAGAGCGGCGAGGCGGAATGAAGGCATATATCCCCGCCTTGAAAACGCTAATAAGGGCTAGTGATAGCTCATCTTCCACTTGGGGGTGGATTGTCAAATTATGTTTAAATGTTTACATCTAGCGTGTGACGCTATTTGCTACTGTACACCTTTGCTACTGCTCTAGACAAGGCAATCCCTCCGACACATTCAGCCCTACATTCTTTTCTCAAGAGGAAGTAAGTCAACAGCGAGCCATTTCACGAGAACCTGAGCAAACATGAATTAAAAGGCTAGCATTTACTTATTGGTCAGATGGGACCGAGCGAAGTACGGGCCCCTGTTAACACATACACATTGTATGGGCCGTGTGTGTGTGTGTGTGTGTGTGTGTGTGTGTGTGTCTAATCCAACCAAAAGCTATAGGCATACTGCATATCATATAAAATACGCATAAAATCCACAGTACAGTATACAGTATTTGCCTACATAACAAACACCTGCATGGTGCTAGACTTGTTAGCAGGCAGTGAGACATGGCAGAGCAGACGTTGCTACTATGACAACATGGCTACCATGACACAGCAGGTGTGTCAACCACACACAGATGCATTATCAGTTGCAATCAATGACGCCAAAAGAATTACAGCATGATTCTGTAATGTTAAACGTTGAGGATGATTATACACTAGATCTAATAACTCTCTATTGACTGTTGTCAGGGGCAAACCACCTTTTCAGAAGGATAGATTTTTATTCCAGTTCTAATAGGCTCACGCTTCAAATGAACAAGAAAAATGGAAAAAAAGACAAACACTGTATTGTGCTTCTTTCTATTGTTTACTCCAGGCAGTGAAAACAGCTGCCGAAATCAGCTTGTTCAGATGGAGATGAACCTGCCCTTTTGTTTCTTCCAAACCCTGGTCAAACACAACATCGTAACATTTACATAATACCTTCAATCAAAACCTTGAAGTGTGTGTGGTGTTGTGAAAGTAGCTTTTACCCGAATGTACTGGCTGCATCGCGCAAAAGCAGAACAAGGCGGTTGCAGGCGGGCATTTTGGAATACTTGGGGAATTAACTGGTTGGGCAGAGTAATTGTATGGAAATCTGGTAAGGGGGCGGGGGGCATCTGCAGAAAACGGACTGGGATTAGAGGCCTTTGTTTTTCTCTCCTGCCAGGGATGGAGGCACAAGTATTGTTCAGAGTTCTGGCATACCATCTGACTGTTGAAAGTTGTAATCAAACATAATTAGATTTTAGCACGTGAAAGGAGAGGTTGACCCCTCATGGCTAGTGCCTCTCCAGTCCAGCGGGTGTCAGCGAGTGGCCAAATGACATGGCACCGCAGACATATACGGAAGGAGAATGCGTTCCACCGGATCGTGAAGTAGCTAAAACGATGCGTAGCGGCGTCTGACCACCACTGAGAGAGACCTAAGAGACGCCAATGATTCCTCTCTCAGTCTTCAGCGTGAAGGGGGAGATTAAGATCCTCGCTCAGCAAATATCACTGTTCAACAACTTCTTTAAAACCGATGGCCTGCTGATGAATATGGTCTCCCTTGCCCTCTCACACAGTCAGCTAATATTTGACAACCTGTTTGCAGACACTAAGTTAACCACGATGGGGATGGCTTCGGGGTCACGCTTGTTTTCAGGGCTTGTTTCTGTGGATGAGAGGGCTTTTCAATCAGCCATGGCATGCTCCGTGGCACCAGGAGTGTTCTGCTTGTCCTGTGAATAGTCAAATTAGACTGGCAGAAGGCACAAGTGTAATTTGGGTGCAGTCAGGTATGTCTTCCAGGGCAGCAAGGCCCCCGGAGTTGGCCAGTAATCAGGAAGCAGAGCTGTCTATCTGGCGTAGGGTTGCGGTAGTAGTAGGTTGCTGTCCAACAATGATAATAAATTCACTGACCATCAACAATACAACAAAAAAGTAGCCTTCCATATATATCCAGTGAATGTTACAGTTCCCCTTTTTAAAAAAAACAGACATGCCATCTGTCATCTCGTCACTTTTCCAAACCTAAGGTTGCCAAATATGGAATTTGTTGAAGCTGGACAATATGGTGAGTATATGCCAATATGTGACAGAATGTAGTCTGATAATCACTTTGGGACAGAATGTGACCAATACATGGAGCGAATATGTCACACACTAAAAAGTTGTTTTCGCCTTAAACCCCAAAGGTTTAGTCAAAACTTAAAAAAGAAATCTCACCACCGAGACACAGCAATGGCAAAGAGATTAAAATGTAATTTACCCGAATGAAATCCAGCAAAAATCAATGCAGACGGCACCTTCACAGATAAGCCATGTGGAAATAATCATCCATCTCAGATAGATATTACTCATCAATAGTTACCTTCTCATGGGCTGCACCATCTCTCTCTGCTACTCAGACGTAAACTGAATAAACTTGGTCTGCCGTGATGGTCTGCAACATAAAAGAAAGATAAATCTAATCGTGTATAGCGATGATGGAAAACACTAAAACATAATGTTGTCTCTTCATCGAGTTAGAACATCCCAGAGCGTTGGCCTTAATCCGTGTGCCTGTTTGGTGGAATGGAGGTGCCACTCTTCCAAGGAGGATGAGCCACTGACAAATCTCTAAATACCCATCGACTGTTCCAGCTCAACACGTTTTTTGGCAGAAATTGAATCACAACAGACATCAACCCCAACAATATGTGTCTGTAAAGGCGTCAGGTGTTACAGCCGTTCATTAATGTTGCTGTTGGTGGAACACAATTACAGACCTGGTGAATTCTAGACTAATCCCCAGCACTCCCAGGACATGAATCACAGTAGCAGGAGATGGACTAAATGAGCTCCAATAAGAAGCTGCTAATACCCACTATTATTCCAAGCTCAAAGCCTCCCCTTCTCATTACATGATAGCACTGCTACCTTGGGACTCCCCCTCCTAGCTGAGGTATATTGGGGGTGGGGGTGGGGGGTGGGTTGGGGGGGGGGGGTGAGTTAGACCTAAAGGGCCTCTATACCCCCAGACCAGCAGAGAACAGCTTCCCTCCTGAATCCTGCAGGTTGTTACTCAGGTTCAACTCTCGATGGGAGGTGATGATGCCATCTAGAACTGTTTAGAAAACTATTGTGATCGTAATTGGTTTTCTGTGTGAGAATGTGTCTGCTGTTCTCAAACAATAACACAATTAAGACTACAGTGCATTCCAGATATCACTGTGTCTATCGACAAAGAAGTGAGTTTGCTGTATTTGAATGCCTTTCACTCTAAAATACCAGATTAGATGTCACGACCATAAAGTATTGATATCTTCCTTTGTATTTTTGTACTATGTATGTGTGCGTGGATGTCATATGTCTGTGTGCCTATGTGTATGTATGTTGTGTATAAGCTATTGGACACCTTAATTTCCTTCTGGATAAATAAAGTATCTCTATCTAAGTACATAAGTATGATTTTTACTTTGACGATAACGAAACTTAAAAAGACTAACTTAAGCCTTGTTTACTCGAAGACAAATGAAATTGTACATTTACATTTACAGCAATTAGCAAACGCTTACAATTAATACATTTGTCAATAGCTGAATAGGTCATACTCTGGTTCTCGTAAACACTAGAATAACGATATCAGCATGTCAACAGGGCTAACTTTGTTATATATTTTACAACATACGTACATTACCTATCAACATACCATTCAATCCTCAAAAGAATTGCTAACAGCCTAAATACCAGCAAAGAGCTTAAACCTTTTAAGAGTTGATCCTAACATAGAGAATTAAAGAAGAAATGTTCTTCACTACCGTAAACCCTCTAAAAACAATTTAGGACAAAATGAAGGAAACCTTGGAGAAAGGCTCACAGGTAGGACTTCCCTCTCTGGGACAGTCAAAGCGTCCAGTCACAGGCCTTCAGTAAAATGTACCGCCATCCGATTCTTCTCCTCCGCAGGACTAAGAGGGGACGTTAAGTCAAAGGACTGGACTATGGTGCTGAAAGATGACCTCCTTGCCTGGACACGGCAAACTGCGGACTACATCCCTCTTTTCCTCCTTTTGTCTCTCGTTTCCATTCAAGTCCGGTCAGACATCGAGTTTCCCAAGGACCACCACTTCTTGTGGAAAACAGGTAAAACACTGCTCACTTACTACTAAATGTTGCATAGAGCTGTGGAGCTGTTTAAACAAACACCCAATCTCATTCTGAACAGCAGCATGCTGGCATGAAGTCATTACCAATTCACACCGTGATACAAAATCATGCATAGGTGTTCTATGCTGATGGTAAATTATTATATGCAGTACTATTGTAATATGATGAAAATATAAAAAGAATCGTTATGAGAAGACCTGTTTAAACTCCCGCTTCAAGCTATAATTTTAACACATTCATTAGGTGACCAAATAATACAGAGCAACTCATTTGGAACCAATTTGGCTGAGGCAAAAATAAGTGTTCGATTTCTTAACACCGTGCCGTGGAGATGAAAAACGGTGGCCTCCTTCTTAAACCAGAAGATCAAGTCAGCAAAGCCTGTATTCCTTAGTCTCCTGGTGTAATAACACATGACTCGGGCACTGCGATCCATCTTAGCCCTGTGGTGTCAGATTGTAATTACACGGATGTGGGTACCACAGCTAATGTGACACCGTTAATGTCGCGTTGCCACGCGGTAAATAATGACATCCAGGTATCCCACGGCTGTGAATGTATGGTCTCCATCATACTGTAGCTTGTTGAGATGGTTTTACCAGGGGAAGTGCTCCATATGTGGCTTTGCCTGGGATTTCTCTAGATTTACTTGCAAATATGTACAGTATGTTCACTGCGGAACATGTATTGCTTTATTTATACTGTGTTATATATAGACAAAGGTTTGTTTTGAAAAAAAGCAAGGTTTTAATTTTTTTGTATTCAGTCATTCCATTATAATGAGGATTTAAGATAATCTTGCTCTATTTAGCCATTATTCGCTTCAGAGATGTAACTGAAAATGTGTTACCAAACCATCTTGCTGAGCAAAACTTTGGCTTCCCAGACAAAAGCCCCACTTGCTGTGCAATTAGCACTTTCATTTCTCACTCTGTGGTTGGGTAATGACACTACCCGAGTGATAAAGACATTGATTAATTTCACTTGAAAGAGTATGTTCAAAAGGGATGTAATCAGAAAACCAGGCTGGAGACATCCTTACAGGCCTAAAGATGGCTTTTGGCTTACTGTTTAGCTGGAAACTAAATAAAAAATAAGTCTGACATTTAAAAATGAAAAAAAGAATGCCAATAAAGCCTGTAATGAAGATGATCAAATCACAACAGAAACCTCAGTGTCATGTAATAAAACGTCTATTAGGGTTTGGGCTAATGAAAAGTTAACCAGTTTTAAATAGCTTTCAAAACAGTAAGTGGATTTACACATCTTTAAACAATGTCAATATACATATGTACAACAATTATTCCACAGACTGGCAAAAAGCTAGTACAGAGTAACTGCAACAAGAGTATTCATATTATTATTTATATTTTTAAGTGGGCATTACTCGAAGGCCCTGGCTGTATTCATTGTGAACTTGTAAGCTTCAAGCGAATGAGCTTTTCTGCCTATTGTGTGTTTTAAGTCTCTATCTTTGCCAGATGCATTGTGGGAAAATCTTTGTATGAGCCAGTTCTGAAAGGCGTTGCTCCGCTGTGAGTCTTTGGCTTAAACAAAGAGCTGGACAGCCATTTAACCTTGACCTTCATCAGACACACAGACAGGACAAGAATTTATCTCTGTATTCTTTAGCGAAGTCTCTAACTTACCCTTTTCACATAGTTACTCATTCGCACTGGGTCTTAACATGCGATAACATTAATAATTAATACCTACTACTGTAGGCCTAAGGGATGTTAATTTACGTTTTTTTTATTTATTATTCTACTGTGTAAGTCAATGGCAACCCCTAGAATCGTATGGTAAAATGTTATGGCACACCTATTGCTGAAGATCAAAAGTTGACCTATTTTTGACGTACATTTCTGCTCATAACTTATCAAAATGTTTAAAAAAACTTTTACCGGCCACAAAGTTTGTCCAATCTTCCCCAAAATTGGCACAGAAGATTTTCAGACCAAGCCTCAAAAAAGTTATGAGATGGATTTTTGATTTTCAAAACTGTTACATAGCAATGGGCCTTTGAATTTGGCAGCGAACCTGCCGAAAAGGAAGTGGCGATATTCCAATGCTTCTGTTACGATTTGATCTAGGGGATCCAAATGCAGGGAGGAACGGGGACAGAGATGTAGGTAGTAAGGGTACAAAGAAGGTAAAGGTACAAAGAAGCGGGCAGGGTCGTGGTCGAGGTACAGGCAGGGTTCAGCAACAGGGTATTCCACAAAGGCAGGAATCGTGGTCAAAGAACAAGCAAACAAGTTCGAGAACAAGAAAAACTAATCAGATACGGGGGACTAGAAAACGAGACCGGATACAAAATAATCTAGCCCCTGCAAACAGGATACACAGGGTATAAATACACATTGGGAGACACATGTGAAAACAATAATCAAATTAACACACAAGACAACTAGAAAACCAGGAACGGAACACCACATGGAACACAGGGAAAGCACAGACAGGAAAACAGAACTAAAACATGGAACTGCACCGAATATTTCACGGACCATTACAGCTTCCACCTGTTACAAGTTGGCTCCCACTTGTTTCAAAGAGAGGAAGCTCACGCAAACATAAGCTTAATGGTTTTATTTGATCAACTAACCAAACAAACAACCTTGGACATCAGTATTATCAGGAGTGTCATGAGTGTATGGGTGAGTGTAAAAATGTAGTGAGTGCAAAAAGAAAAGCTACAAAATAAATCTGAGTTGAAGAGTTGGCATGTCCCAGGAGTGGTGCATGTCTCTGTGAGAAAACCAAGAGAGATTCGGGCAGAGTTGGCCATAAGCCATCTTAAATATATCTAAGCCAGGCTGAACCAGGTGAGCCACATCTCCTGACGACCCTGGCCTTGGCTCCGCCCATAGACAACCTGGAACTCAGACACCAACCAGCACAACAAAACAGACAACCACAGGGTCATCACACACCGATTGATGCAAAATTTGCATCAATCGGTAAAATTTCGGGGGTGCACCCACGGCTGCCCGGTGGCTTTTGTGCCCCTGCGGCCTCCAAAAAAGCTAGGTCGGTCCATTGCTGATTCCAGCTATATTTATTATTATTATTATTATTATTATTATTGCTATTATTATTATTATTATTGTTATTATTATTATTATTATTATTTTGCTTTACTGTAGTGGGAAGTATTTAGTCAGGCCAACTGTCAGTTTCAATAATAAAACCAATTATCTGGGTTCTCATATAAAATGACGGCTGCTGCGTGTATAGCGGTCTTCTAACGTGATGCACCACAGCATGTTTTATTACCGCACACAGATTAATAACGTGATGTTGTGGTGGACAGAATGCAGTAAAATTAGCTTAAAATTGATCAAAAGTATTATCTGCCCCAGCATGCACTTCTGTTATCCCAGATGGGCTTCGGCCCGCTACATAGAAACCCTGAGGTATACCTCCTAAAAGATGGTTGTTTTTTTTTTGTTTTAATTTCAAGGGACCATTTAAAGTCCCACTTAAACAGGAGCACGTTTATATCCTCAGAAACAGAGCATATCAATTGGATTTATTTTGGCTTGCATGAGCGTCTGTGTTTTACGGCGACAGAAAGACACCATGTTCACCTAATGTCTTCTTTTAGTTACGGTGTTCTGTCATCTTTGAAAAAAGTGTAATCTTCACAAAAAAAAGTTTATTTTTATACAAAGTTATTTATGTATTTTAGAGCCTGGTTTTATAAACAGGAAGAGGGAGCTTACGTAACAAGTGAGAGCTCATCCCAGATGGAGCTGAACACACTACATCAAAGCTGCGTCTCCCCTTTAAAAAAAAAACCCTATCGATTAGGTGTCAGCTGAAACATGCCCGCCATAAAGATGTTTTAGGGTAAAGTACGAGACTATACTAGATCTGCACAATAGAGGATATTTAGCTATGTTTGTGTGTGTCACAAGAGCATGCTGCAGTTTACACGGATCACGGTACATAATATTCCAAACTGGTCTTTGGGAATACAGTGTAGAGTCTAAGGGGCCTGGAGCTATCATTTGCTGTTTATTAATATAATTACTTTTTTTCATTAAGGCCCGTTTTTCTCTTAATGCCTCTCTCTTTTAGAGAAAAATTGTTAATGTGTAATCTACAGTGGTTTTGATGAATTTCGCCAGGGTCCCCTGAAGGATTGAGTGATTTAGGGTCCCAACACTTCATCTGAATTACGTATAAAAATTAATCGGAGGGGCAATGATTTTCAGAGAATAAGAAGTCGATAAAGGTTTTTCCTTAATGAGAAGGGTCATAGCTCTTGGGCCAGATTTACACAGCCGCTTAAAGGACCCCAGGCCCCAAGAGGCTACATGGCTACAGCCAAATAAATAAATAAATAATGCACAATACAAAACACACTATCACTCCCCAGGGAGCTCCAACTCTTTGGCTGTGCAGAACACAGTCCGGGGCGTATGCTTCATGGCAGACTAGGAAGCTAGGAAGCTGTCTGCCATGAAGCATACCATAATCTCACATGCATTCATTTGGCATTCATTCATTTATACACCTCTTCTAGTGTGCAAGAATTGTTCATTTATAAACTCATAGCCCTTTCATTAAAACACTATCAAACATTTACTGTGTAAGGTTGATCTCTGAATCTCAGTCTGAACCTAACAGTTTAGTAAAACTGTGTTTTGCTGGCATCTTATTTCTTAATCTATCACCTCTTTTTCCTAGTCACATTGTGGCAGTGGGCAATAAGCAGCAAACTGGATGTTGATTGTTTACGTGTGGTTAGTGACAGTCAACTAACAAGCGTAGTCAAAGGAAGTGGATTTATTTCCAGAATTCACCTTCTGCCGTGGTTAAGATATATGCTGAAAAATACCATACCAACCATACCATACCATACCAACCATACCATACCATACCAGGGAAATATACCACATACATGTTAGTGGTTAGGGGGGTTGACACCCAGCCTACCTGTAAGGATCCTTGAGCAAGATGTCTGAACATCTACCTGCTCCTTAATAGTTGTAATTGTACTCACTTTATATAAATGATTGTCTATAAGCTTACCTGTCAAATTAATTGTATAGTGGGGAACAATTTGTGGACCAACGCTGAGTAGTTAATTCAATAATATTCAATAAGGGAAAGAGTCATTTTTCAATGGAAATGCTGTAGCTGAAGTATGGCTTTAGAAGTGTTTGTAGAATGTACACATGCACCCACAGGTACTGTATATGTATATGCGCTAGAGAAGCACACATACTGTATGTGCTTGAGCTGACCCATTCAGCAGCAGTGGATAATTGTACAGGGGAAATATGCACGTGTTTGTAAAATATGATGATATGGATACTTATTGTATGAACATGACAAGTGTGAACCCCCTCCTCTCTCGGGCGGAGGGGAGGGGTGTTGACAGATAGTAATGACATAATTGAGAAATTAGCCCCCCGCTGTGAGTTATGTGCTACACCAGGAAGATTAGTTTGATTTGGGAGTAGCTCGGTGAGCCCATCCTCTTATTTCCAACACAATTCTCTAACACTGTATGTTCATATGCTTCTTGTCCATTTATTTGCCTGCCCCCCCCACTGTAATGCTTTTCACTGTTATTTATCGATGTAGAGTCAACTATGCGGCAAAATTTGAAATGACGGAATGCCATTTTTTATCTCCTCGCTCTCTCCACCTCATAGGCTTGAAGCTAACATCCGAGATTAGCTTGGTTACGGGCAATGTGGGGGAAATTCAAAGTTGACTATTGATCTGGAGCGGAAAGTTGCTACTTTAATTAGAAGTTATATGTGTCAATCTATTCTGTTTTTAACCTATACTACATTTTAAATAGCGCTATGTACAGTAAATACCACAGAGAAACCAATAACAAAACACTATATAATGGATATATAATTTGTTTGCTATAATGTGCCTTTAATGGGAATTGAATTTGCAATTTTTGGTCTGGTCAGCAGTGCATGCTAGCTATCAACGTGACCTTGGCTGAATTTTAAGGGGGCATCTTCAAAGGGCCTCTGCTATTGATCATGTGATCAAGATCTCTTCTGAAACCCGGTGCCCCTGTATCTGTCTGGCCGAAAGCTGATTGATGTTGTCATAAAGGCTGGCGGCCAGTCCCATGAGAGCCACGAGGCGGGGATTTCCACGCGGCGAGAACCTTAATTCCGCAAGGATGTTTCACAGAGAACCGTTAGCTTTCAGAGCAGCTCCCTTCTCAGAGGCACTTCTGAAGCTGCGCAGCGCTTTCACGTCAACCTTATGCAAAGTGTTCCAATTCTAGTCAAATATTCGACGGTTTGAATTTCTATTCTGTAGACCCTTCAAGCAGTGAGGGAAAGGACATAAATCCCTGAATAGATTGAAAATGTTCTCATACCTTCTAGAGTAGGTAAGGAGCTATACCAAATGATTCATTTACCTAAAAGAATGGAAACACCGTGCCACTCACCTGGGTATGGAGACTATAAGAGAAAATACAGCGAAATAAAATGAGCTCCTTTATAAAATTCGATTCCCCTTTTAGTATATTTTTCATGAACAGTGTGATGCAACATGTCCCGAATTACTCTGTTTGAAAAATGCACTTTGGTAAGATGATTGTTAATTAGTTATTAGTTCTGGCAGCCAAAAGAGACAAAATGGTTGAAGGTGACTGTTGAACAAACCTGTTCAAACCTGTTTAATGTTTTTTTAGTAGAATTAGAGGAAACACAAGAACATACAGTATGTTAGGCTACTTGTAGCTAATATCAACTCAAGGTGACACAAAATGGTTAAAGGTGACTGTTGATCAAACCTGTTAATTGTTTTTAGTACAGTGGATTAGGAGGAAACACAAGAGCATTGGTTAGGCTACTTGTACTGTAGCTAATATTTACTCAAAATGACACAAAAGGATTTATGGGGGTTTAATGATCTGGTAGATTAAGAGGAAACAAAAGTGCAAAGGTTAGGCTCCTTGTAGTTTTTTTTAATGTCGCAGGTTCAGGTGTATTAAACAACAGGAGGATGTGTCACTTTAAGAGATCTATTCACGGTTGGGGAAGGTGTCAACTGTCATCTTTTACACAAGCCCAACAATGGTAATGCTGGGTTCTGTATTCTAGCTGGATGTCCACATAAAGTATTTGACCCAGTGGGGAGTATACTGGACAGTCCGTTTGGAGGAAAAAACGAACTGCTTGAGAAACGCCCACATTTGACAATAATACACAATAATTGTGCATTCAGAACCGTGTTCCAAGGTTTTAAAAAGAGACTTTGAAGCCTATTTCCAGAGGAAAGGAGAGGAAATAATGGCGGAAGAGGCAACATAAACATGTCTCGGTTTTTTATATTCAAATCAACAAGATGCTCCTTCATAAGTCACAAAAACGGCGTCCTAATATGACTAGGAAGCGTCTAACGGTCCGGTTAGAGTGCACTGCTGATAATGCTGCTAGCTTGTAGGAGGTTCCACCACTCAAGACCTTCTCAGATTTCTTCCTCCACCATTTGTGCGTTCCGTGAAGATGAAATGTCTCTGCACCTCTTCCGCTACCCTCTGTTAATTGTCGTTTGCTTTGCCTTGGGGTGGGAAGCTGAATAATTCTGTGGCAATCAGACAAGTACACCTGGGGCGAACCATGGGACTATCATTATGCTAATAGGCCACTTTAAAACTCTTTGTTTTATTAGCAGGACTGGTGACTTGGTCTTTTTTTTAAAATGAGATGTACTGCTTTGCAGCTAATTCCTCCCTCTGCTTGAGCATTTCAGTTTCCTGGAACAAGATTGTTTTACTGAGCAATATACTTTTGAAAGCAACTGCTCCAGTTCCTACCTAGTTTAATCAACCCTCCAGCAGTAGCGGGTAACTTTGATGAAGAGTTCGGCATAGTGGTTAATTACTTTGTTTTCACTGCCTTTTGGGGAAAAGAATGCATGCATATTCTAACAGGACCACACACGTAAAGGTACACGCCTCGATTTGTGTCTAGAATTGCCCTTCTAAACCAACATCACAAAATGTTTCGGTCCAAAACCATCCCATGGGCTGTTCGTACACTGTTTGGTTTATCGAAGTGATCTCTGTGGAAGACACGAGGCTCTGACACAAGATATAACGTTCAGCAGATTGAGTGTGACCCGTTTATTAACACGGTTAGGTCAGGTAAGTAATAATTGTAAGCACTCCCGCACGTAATAGCCAGCGTCTCGCCTTCAGCGTGTGTGTGTCTGTCCTTCCTCTACCGGCTGTGCTCTGCTGACACCCTTAATAACAGGGAGACAGGTGAACATTAAACCCCCACGTCTGTTACCAATTCCCCAAGTCCCGTGAGCCACACCCTGCGACACGCCTCCCCTCATACAGACAGCACTAAACCACACCCACACCACCGCAATCCCTTAATACTTCCTGTGTTGCCACAAAACAATAAGATAGAAAGAGCTTAGAACGTTTCAGGAACCTATACTGTACATTCATTAGTTCAAACGAAAGCATTTTATTGTTTGAATAGTGAGCCTTCCTTTTCACCAAATTTCAATTTATTTCAAGGCACAGTCGTGACATCTTATCTAGATTGTTAATAGCTTTTAAATTGTGGCCTGGTTTTAATTTATATCGTAACAATTGATAGACAAAATTTTTTCGCATTCATTTACAGTGCTAAAAAACCTGTGTGTGTGTGTGTGTGTGTGTGTGTGTGTGTGTGTGTGTGTGTGTGTGTGTGTGTGTGTACTTTGGCCACGGACCTCATAACACTACCACTAACTGAATTTCTCCATGCGTTTCTTTATCTTCTGTCTCTATACTGTTATTTATTATTTATTATCCCATTATGCAAAGTGCTTATGAAAATTTAGCACTTTGCTGGTATTTAGACTGTTAGCCATTATTTTGATGATTGAAAGATAAGTTAATGGTATGTTGTATATGATAATGTATGTTCTAAAACGTAAAACTAAGTTAGCACTATTGACATGCTGCTGTCATTACATAATGTTGGTTACTTACCATAACTGGTGTATGACCTATTCAGCTATTGACATGTACTAATTGTAAGTTGCTTCGGATAAAAGCGTCTGCTAAATGCTGTAAATGTAAACGTATGTGTATGTGTGAGGTCAGACATTCAGGTGTGGCTCAGAGGTGGTCCGATTAGACCATCCTGTTTTGTTGCTAGCCCCACAATTTGTTCCCCTCTACACATCAGTCTGGCAACCCTCCATTTAATATAAGAGCGATTAAGGATGTATTCCAGGTGTAACCTTTAAGAACCTCTACCTGGAGCTTGGTAAATAAACAAACCTTATTTTGTATACAGACAGAGTTCTTACGTAGGAAGTCTACCGGGAGCGCGGCTTGCACATCTAAGGCGGACTACGTTTAAAAGAAACCTGCGTTTTCCGGCAGGTTGAGCGTTGGTGAACTGATGAACACGCTAGCTGTGGGAAGCTATGGGAAGCCATGGCGCTGGTGGGTTTCGCCCCTAGGATGCTGCTGGCACTGCCCTTGATCACGGATAATGCCCCCTGACTGCCTGGTTTGACGGGTTAAAGGCCCCCCGCCAGAGACAGACACTGGCAGCCAAGCAACGCAGAATATCCAAACAAGATAGTCGTCATAGCATCTTATGTATTTAAAGATGAATTACACGTATTCTACTGAGAGATCTCATTTAGGTTTAATTGGAAAACTCTTGTCAATTTTCGCACTTTCGCAAAATCGTCTGAAATAAAGGCTAGGCTAAAACATTGAAATATTTTTCATGTGCATTTAGCTGATGCTCTTATTCAATGTGACTTGCATGTGTCAAGGGCTAAATAACTGCATTGTATACGGGGTTATTTGTATCCATAATCAAATGCAGTTTTGCAAAATACAAGCATATCCTGTCTCTATTGTGCTCATCGAACCATTTACATCTTCTCGGTTTCCCTCCCTCAGTGTTGTAATTAAGAGGTGTCAAGCACATCTGCACACCTGCTCTGGAGAACACTGCACACACACACACACACACACACACACACACACACACACACACACACACACACACACACACACACACACACACACTGCCAGCACATGCAAATTGAGTACTACAGCACAGTAGCTTAGACACACATTCTCCTCACTGGCCAGTATGGTTCCTGAGACACTGCCATTAATCTGTGAGAATTAATGCGCTCTCTCCCGCCTCTCTCTCTCCCTTTACTGCCCAGCGCCGGACATTCCCATTACACAGATCATCTCCACCTGTGTCAGGGGTGGACGGAGGAGTGGATGCAATGCTGTATTGATTGGTGTAAAAGTGCAGGGAAAGTGCGAGGGAAGGCGGCTTACTATTGGTTTGCAGGATGTCAATTTGCCAGACTTTGATGAACCGCAATTAGTGTACCTGTGAAAGTGCAGCGGGCTGTGCATCATCCCCCACCCCCAGGCACCCTCAGGTAGCCAGGATCGACACCTGCTGAATCCTAATCAGGGATTGGCGGTTGTGTTTTGATCACTTTTCAGTTTTTCCCCGTTTTGTGAAATCCCCCCCAGGAATTGTGTTTCTGGGCCGAGGGAGGAACCGTCTGGGCATTCGCCAATGCGCTGAGACAAGCTGAGTCAATTATGGGGGAACTGTGACGCAATGACAGGTCCGTTGTCACTTTTTCTCCTGACAAACACAGGAGGCACACCGCAAGGCCGCGGCAGCCTTTTCATCTCAGTAGGAGAGGGGTTTGAAAGGCCCATCATCATCCAATTATTCATGCTGCTGTGTCTTTTAAAGCTGCACGCTGTCACTTCACAGGACGGAGGCACATTTCTTAATAAGTGGCAGCCATGCAAGGTTCTGCAGGACCGGCTCTCGAGAAGGCGCCTTGTGTAAATCCCCAAACTATCCCAAAACCTTTGTTCTTCACAGGACTTTCCGGTGTTTATCACGACCACTAATATACAACTTGTTAGAGAGCAATCGTGGGTTCTTGGTAGTCATATATGGATTTAAGTAGTAGTTTGAGTGTGAGATACAAAGTGCTAACACAACCAGGCCTACCAAGACCAGCCCCAGAAAGTTTGTGTTGATCACAAATGCTATGTGTGCAAGGCAATCCCTATTCCTCGTAGGATATGGCTAAAATATGATATACTGTATATACTGTAGTCATCAAATACACAGCTGCATTCGTCATAGCCATTAGTCATAGACAAAAGCAGCAAAAGCAAAAGCATGTGACTCCTCCTCCTAGTGTAAAGGCCCTATACAGTCTTATAATGTCTTATAGGAGGTGTTTATCAAGCCTAACTTTAGTCAAGGTTTCCTCTACCCCCCAGGTGTGGTAGATAATATTCACACAATTAGTTAGAAGACACCATCTGTCTAGAATCACAATCCACCGGTACCTGGGCCCAACTTCTCTGCCTCAGGAGCTGAGTGAACACAGGCCACACAGCTGCCTCTCAGGACGGGCTGCCTAATGTAGTTTAAAATCCACACAATACGCCAGCACCTCACTCTCTGATGTGCATAAGTAATCTTCTCTCCTATCTCGTGTGGATTCAAGGATGAAGAGGACAATGCATTAAGTGCTGAAAATAATGCTTTTCAGTATCCCACGGCACATTGAGCAATGTTGTCGTCTTCACGAGTTTCCTCGCAACATTATAAATGAGTCGGCCATTTTTGGAATTACAGTGGGACCCTTCAAGGCATCAAAGCACGCAGCAGAGATACATAACAACTTGACAGTATGGAGATAAAACCCCTGCATTTGCCCGTCAAGGCCAGATGACATTTTTGGCCGGTTTGTTTATGCTTCAAAGTAAACTTCACTGACAGCGCTTTAGTAGTTAAGGCACGAAAAAAGACATCCACGTCGATGGAAAAAATTAAGGTAATTTCCTCCAACCTGTGCAGTGAACCCATACTACCATGCAGTGCCCTGCATTCTGAAAACAATACTACAGTGGATACCCCATGCAGTGCATTTCACACTACAGTATAAGCGTCCTCCATTGTATCGGGGGGGAATTAAAAGAGGGTGATCTTCAAGCTGATCTATGGGAGTAGCCAGTCGATCCAATAGTCCTCTGTCCTCTCCAGGATGTCCCCAGGAAGAATGGAGTCTGTAGCGTCTGCACATCTCTAATGGACTTTGTGATAACAGCTCTCTTTCAGCTCTCAGTGACTCCTCAGCAGCTGATGGCTTGGTTTGGCTCTCTGATAAAGACGGTCCAGGGAACGTGTTGGCATTGCCGCGGTAAAGCCAGGTTTGGAATATCACACCGCTCATACATAGGACAGGACTCGTAGGGACAGCCTAGCTCTGTGTATTGATTGGGGGTGGGGGGTGGGGGTGGGGGGGGTTCTATCAGAATCACACTTTGGTCGCTCTGAGATGGATGTTTGAATCCTTTGGCTATCTTTGCTCCCAACAGCAATCTAAGCAGTTGTTTCCTCGAGTGCCATGTAGCAGTCATTACTTCTAAAGACAAGTGTTCAGATGGGCTCGCGTTGCAGAATGTTAACGGTTTTCAGCAGATGGCCAAGGAAGGCTGTCAGAGGAACTGTGGTGGTGAAGTTGGAAACTGCTTCAGTTTGGGGAAGTCATTATTTATTTGACCTCCCACAGATGACCACAAATGAGGCGCTGGTTGATTAATAACAAAGGGACAAGGGGATCCAAAAAGACAGATGGAGGATGGGTAAAGTATTTAGCTCCAGCAGGGTTACGTGACTCGGGTAATCACTTTCTCTGTCAGTAAAAAAATGCCCTGACTTGCTATCCTCATAGAATTGCTCCACGGCCCAGGCAGAATTGGGGACCGTTTTGTTGTTGACAAAAAGCTAGTTATCAATCTCACCTTTAACAAGATACCGATTTAAAGCTGGAGCACAAAACAAATCTGGGACTCAAAAAACACCTGTATATCAATAGTCTCTTTTCAGCCAATCAGCGTTGTTCACCAGCTAATTGGCATCTCTCCAGATGTTAACTGTTGGATCTGGCTACAGTCCCATTCTAGCCTCATAGCGGGCATTGTGCTGCCAGTTTGTCAGTATGTCTCTGTCACACGGTGACCGAGGGGACCTGTGATATCAAAAACACCAGGGTCTTTCCTCAGGTCGCTGCCTGTAGATATGACCATTAGTTCTGCTCCTGTTCTGCCAGAAATCCCAGGCCAAGGGAAGCCGGTCAAACCGAGGGAATGAGTGACATCCTGTCCAATTACCTGTCACCTCTACACAGGCTGCTTCTGGGACTTTAGTAGACCTCGTGAGACAAGCAATTACACTGAAAAGATTCTGATCACCGCCGAGACATGGCAGACCTCTGTTGGGCTTCCGATAGTGTTCTTTGTGATACTCGCCAGGCTTACCACGCTGTTTGTGAATGTAAACATATTGATTCTGACAGAAATAGATTTTCCTGCTAAAAATCACAGCGAGGTCTGTGTGTGTAGGTGAGAAGTCAAAGGAAATACCATATCTGCTTTACAGATTTACACCTTCTGTAAATCTCACAAGGCTAGTTAATAGAGAGGTAAACCATTGATTTTATAGGTAATTTGATCTGATCAAGCTTCTAAAATTGTTGAGTTTTTGTAAAAGAGAGAATAGAAAAATCTACACGTTGATGGAGCAAGGTAAACTTGCTCTATTTTCTGACGGTTAGGAGTCTTTTGAGCCGGCCAGAGGGAGCGCTGTCCATGTTCTGTGTGTCTCCGTTTCCTTCTCTTGGTGGAGAGGTGTCTGTGTTCTTATAAGCGCTTCATAAATCCCCCTGAGAAGCACCCGCTGTGGGCATGATTGATAGATATCCAAGGTATGAAAGTGGATACCAATGCAAGCCAAGCAAGGAACCAGAAGAATGAAAGTATCTAAAATGGCGTCCGGTGCTGCATCTACTGTAAGTATTCCAGATTCGTAAGAATCAATGAACGAAGAGATGAAGAAAACACACAATGCAGTTTATTTTGCCCTGAATTACATGGATTTGGTTTCAAATGGAGCAGTTGGCTGTGGGGCCACCTGCTGTGAAGGTTAAAACATAGATAAAATAGTATTTATATTGTACTTTAAAATCACCTATACACTACCTGATTAAATTATTAACACACAAACCGCTACGTAACGTTAGGGTTTAGGTCATGCCTTTGTGTGTTGGCCATTTTATGTAGATCACAACATTCTGAGGCACATCCATCTTTAAGAATCTTCTAATCACCTAGAATTCTTTGCACAATTGTGAAGGGTCCAAGGCCTGAGGAAAAACAAACCATGACTGTTTATCCTGTGCTTTGTGGTTGAGATGGGGCTTTGGCCTTAATATGCTGTGTTATTTCTTCCCAACAAGCTTTGACTCTGGTCTGATCTCTGCACAGAGCAATGTCTTGTTACTGACATACTAACAGACTAGCAGTGTGCAGAAGTTTCTCAAAAGAGCTTGTTTTGTGTTCTTATCCTCTGGGTGTTTGTCACTTTCTTAGCGTGGCATGGCGAGGTTTTGATGTGATCGTTGACATGATCGCTTCCTGTGTTCTCTAGGAGGTGATGGCTTGCAACGATCACATCAAAACCTTGCCAGGACTATCTCCTTCGCTGTTAATTGACAAAGGCCCGATCCTTTGAAAATGCTTTTGTAGCCTTTGGTGTCTCAACTTTACCTTATTATAACTGCATATTGCTGCTCAGTCATAAAACTGAAGGCTGAGGCATGAAAGTAAGTCTGACATTGGGTGCTAGGCTGCGTGCTGAGTTATAGCAGCAGCCCATTGGGGACATTAGTAGTATTGCCTCCTCAAGGTAATCCATTAGTGCAGGGTGTTTAAGATGCATTTGATACTTTGCCTTAAGGCTTAGGGGAACGCTATGCTTCTATGACTACACCTCATTACACAAGCAAAAATACAAATAAACAAATACTGTATCACTCACATCTAATGACCATTTGGGGATATACAGTATAAACGTAATTAATATTAATAAAAAAGGGAAATGTTCTACAATAGCTTGCGGATAATGGCTAATAATTTGTGTCATGAAGCGTGGCCCGGTGTTTTCCTAGCTCCCAGGCGGTGAGCTGTGCTGCTGCAGCCGTCCCCCCGGAGATTATTTCGCAGTTTTGTGCTCACATTTCGCCCCAGTCTCCTCTGACTCACCGAGTAAACACCTGGCTGAAATTAGCCGACTCAGCCTTTCCGGAGATGGATTGACTGGATGATGATAATCGTGCGAATTTTTCGCATATATGAATGATGTAATTAAACACGCACCGTGCTGCTAATAAATTCCCGCTGATGGGAGCGTGGCATGGGGGGGGGCGAGCTCCCTGCATGATGACGCCCGTGGCTTAGGTATCATTTAATTAGGAAGTGTTGTGACAGAGGACGCAGGCACCCGTCCTCTGTCACAACTCCAAGACGGATGGCTGCTAAACGCAGCAGATGTTTACTTATTGGGACCAAAAAGGCCTGCGATGAGTTACAGTGCAGGGAGAAAACTGTGTTCTACAGCCCCACATTAATCCACATCAGTCTCGCATCAGTTAACATGCAAGTGTAACACAAGTACTGAGAGT
>JAOEHI010021972.1:0-12380 GCA_025447815.1 Percopsis transmontana | reverse complement strand
ATACTGATAAAAACCTGATGTGTTTGAAAACAATTGGGAGGAAATTGAATGAGTCACTCCATTTGCTTTCCATATGCTCTCGCTCTCTCTCAACAGATGACTGTTTATGGAAGCACCCAAATAGCGAGAACCCTGGAAATGATTGTACTACATGAGTGATGCGTTTCATTAAAACCTACAGCAACCCTGTCGCCTGTCTGTCGGGCCAGCATTTACTCAAGCCATGAATAAACATTTCAACATGGGATGCTATATCATGTCCAAAGGGCCGTATGGATCTCTTTCATTTGAAGGGGTGGTAGTAGCATTTTACAGCACTGTACAGAACATTGAAATGATATGATCCAACTGATTTTTGTGGTCCAATTTCACATCATGTCCTGAAAATGTAACAGGAAAGAACAAACACATTCATAAGGCAGTACAGTGTCATTTTGTGTGCATGTGGAACATTGTACCTCTTGCTCTACTCTGCAAGCATCCTTGAGCAAGATGCCTAACCCCTATCTGCTCCATGTAATAGCATCATATAATTGTAAGTCGCTTTGGATAAAAGCATCTGCTAAATGATCAAATTGTAACTGTAAATAGAAGGTCCCCATCTTGTGGCGAAAAGCTGAACATACATTCCAGTCAGTCTCATAAATGAGGCCTAAGTCGACAAGGAACACATTTCTTGCTTTAAATGCATTAATATTCTTTATTTGTGCTGCAAGTTTGCCTTCCATAACATTATCATACATCTGAATCCACTCATTATCGGCACCTATTTAAAATTTTAAAAAAGTGTAATTTCTATGTAAAATAATTTATGTAACAAGTCATTTGGACTAAGTCGGAATAACACTGTAAAAAGGTTATGGTATTTCTTGCATTGTTAGCTATTCCCTTGTTCCCCCTCAAACCTGTCTTCACTGTTTTATATCATCCAGGCTCAAGTGCAGCGTGTTCATTCATCGTTTTGGCCTCTCCCACAAAGGTTGTGTCCAAACCAGGATACATTCTCAGCGGTGTGGATTTATGCAAGAAATCAAACTCAATATTTGATAGCCCATCTTGAACCTGACAGCAATCCCTTTGGTTAAAAGGGGGTGGATTATGAATAACTGATATTTAAGGATGATATACGCAAACAGACTGCTGAGTGAAATGATGGGTATTAAGACATAGAACAGGCTGTGGAAACATTTGCTCAGTGCTCTGTTCAAAAGAAAGTTCATAGCGCTCATAAATGCTCCAAAATGTTTTGCCAATATGCTCTCATCTCAAATCCCATAAGATCTTTTAAGAAAGAAAGAAAGAAAAAAAAAAGAACAAACTATATTGTCCACTTATTTCATGACAGCACTCTTGACTAAACATTCAGCGGTTTAAATACTGATCTATATTCTATGCATGATTATACTTATTACAATATTAACTATCTGGCTAATGTTTCGTTCTCTTTGCCCAGTTGTTCCTTCCAGCCTCACTGCACGTTTTCTGTCAATACAGTCACTTCAAGAGCTTAACCACATTTTTGTAAGCCATTATGTGGCATAGTCACATGCTATTTCCACACGTACTTTCTGTGCCATTTGAATAGGAATTTCTTCCAATGAAATTTGAATAAAAAATTTAACTTCATCTAAAATAAGGTACAATTCATTCATAACTCAAACAATTCCTTCCCTAAAACATACCAATCTCCCTTTGTGCCATTTTTCTTCAATTCACTTTCATTTTTCTTCCACTATTTGCCGTTGTTCTCTCCTCTGTCTGGCAGGCCTGCCAACATGGCGAGGAACATCATTTGCCGCACGCTGCTTGTGCTTTGTCACATGAGCTGACCTGACCAACCCTGGGTCATACCTCCCGTTATCTGGGATCCAGGTGAAGAACCCTGGGAAGGCCTGGAAGGACGCCCTCCTGTTTCTTCCTCCTCCTTCCTCTTCACACACTGGCATCGCTGGCGCTCTGGGACACTTGCGTCCAGGAGGCGGGCTGTCGCTGGCAACCAGGCTTGGGGGTCACCTGCTTTTCACCTTTGACCTCTAGGTTGACCTGTGACCCCTCAGGGTCCTCCCTTAAAAGGCTGTGGTCCAGCAAAGTGGGGATGAGGGTGGTGGGGGCTACCTCTTGTTGGCAGAACGAACCTGGTACCGCGTCCAACTTGTTGGAGCTGGTTAAAATAGAGAGAGAATATCCGATGGGTAGAGGAAAGAAACGTTGAGAGAGAAAAAGAAAGAAAGAGATGACTGCATTAGGACCGTATATGGTTCACAGAAACCACTAGCGAGTTACAACACAACTCTCACTAAGATACAACTTTCTCAGCTTTGCTAGCAAAGTCCGTCGCAACTCATTTTGGTCTGCATGGTATTGTGGCAGCTGACTAGAAGTATAAACACATGCAGACGGAAAGTATCAGTGAACCTTATTGTGTTCATCACTCAGCATCATGACAAGCTAGCATTCCGTAGCTTTGATAGCATTCTGATATAGAGAAAAGGTCTGCTGCCCAAGTTTATACATGGACATTTCACACTTACAGCGCGGTTGTCCTTGTTGCCGTGGGTTACTGGCACTGCTGCCAAAGGAGGACTGGAAGTTATGGATGGTTTCCTGGAGAATCTGACGTTCCCGCCCCTGAGGAGTGCCAACAGTCAAGGCCATTATATGAACCTTCTTAGAAGCACTTAACGGAAGATGGATGGTCTCAAACACCACAGGGCTCATCTCTGATAAAACCCTTAACATTCATAATGATATGCAAGACTGTGAGGGAATCGGCACGATCATGTGAAAAATAATAATCAAACGCACCTTCCCGGCATTGAGCTCTGAGATAGCAGCCAGGATCTGTTGCCTGGGTCCATCCGTTTTAATCCCCAGCTCCTTCAGATCACCGTCTGTCAGAGTCAGGAACGCCTCCATGTCAACCTTGGGGGGGGGGGGAACGATTAAAAAAAATAAATAAATACAAACTTTTCAATTAAAATAAATGCATGATAACTTAAAGCAACACTCCTCGATTTGTGTTTGTGTTGAAACTCAGAGCAGCACATGCCCCTCCCGCACCCGAGTATTGAGGCTGGAACCGCTCTCTACTCCTCCCCATAATGCTCTCACCCGTTCTCTACTCGTCCCCATACAGACTCCCACACAGTGAGCGGGAGCAGAATTGTGGCTCATTTCTTTTTGCATGCTATAATAGACTCGAGGAGTGTATTTATAATAGGTTACAGATAAATGTCACCCAAACAGTTCAGTGAGTGCATACTCTCTGATCATAAGACCCCAGAAAACATCAGATTCAAACGCCTGAAGGACCTGGTTTCTGCTGTTGCACACTACGAGCGTACGTCATTTTAGTAAAGCTGGAGAGAGAGAGAGAGAGAAAAGGCAAACCTCCTGCTCCTCAAAGATGGGCTGGTATTTCTCAAGGGAGAGCTTCTTCAGGATGCCGGACAGCTCATCTGGTACACAGAATAAAGACATTAGTCTCTCTCTCTGTGTGTATGTGACTTAACAATGCTCTGATACAGTTCACATGCTTCTATAGGTTTTTACTACCACTCATAAGGGAAAACACTCATCTTAAACATGATGAGTATAAAGAGTGTTTTCCCTTATGAGTGGTAGTAAAAACCTATAGAAGCATGTGAACTGTATCAGAGCATTGTTAAGTCAGTCTTTAAGAGAACCTTTGCCTTCATTAAAGCCTAGAGCAGTGGTTCTTAACCTGGGTTCGATCGAACCCCAGGGGTTCAGTGAGTCAGTCTTGGGGGTTCGGCGGAGGATAAGACACACCCGACTCATATGATTCGTGATGACACGCCCCCCTTCGGTGGGTTCGGTGAATGCGCATATTAAACTGGTGGGGTGTAGTACATCCAACAAGGTTAAGAACCACTGGCCTAGAGTATAGCCCTATCGGCCCTTTCCATAAATGAATGACAACAGCATTCATTACGGATACATTTCTCTGAAGATCAGCAATGTTTTACATGCTGCTTTAGGCAACTTTATTTAAATTTATCTCTTCATTGAAATCAAATGTTGTGATGCCGACAGCCCTCTGCGCTCCAGGCTCGGTCGGCACTATCTGCACTGACTTTGGGCAAGACAAGCACAAAGTACTTTAAAGCGTTAGTAGTAACGTATGCCGGCCATTTCTGCATTCGATGCTGCTGTATTGCATTAAAACCCATCCCCTCCATCCCTATATTTAATGCGTCAAGTTGGGGGCCTTCGGCGGTGGCGGGGGGGGGTCACTGGTGCAGAGATAGGCATATGTGGCTGGGGAAGTACAATCACACAGCCTCCACCCCCCCCTGGGTGTGTATTCCTGTACAATTACCTCCAGGTAAGGTTGTGTCACTTCCCGAGACGGTGAACATAACATGTCCAGCTGCCCAGCCTCGGAAGCCTGAAACAACACCACCCATCCCGGCCACAACCTCAAGGGCTCCTTCAGGGCTCCTTCAGGGCTCCTTCAGCAACACTAGGGCCGTTCGCTACCATCAAGACATGCGACCAAGTGATTGATCCCGCCGTAAACCCCGCGGTACGCAGCGCGTCCCTCACCTTCGTCGGTGATGGTGCCGCTGCTGGACCCCCCGCTGCCCTTGGAGCGAGGGTGGGAGGAGGCGGAGGACAGGGAGTCTCCCTGCCCCGCGGGGGGCTTGGGTGTCGGGGACGGGGACGGGGTGAGGGTGGGCGAGGTACTCTTGGACGTGGAGGAATTCCCAGACCGGGGCCTCTTCTTCAACTCCACCTTCTGCAGGGAGGAACAGAACATCCTAACACCAATGTCCCGACGCACTGCACGTGTCAACTGTCGCTGCAACCATCTTATCTCATCTCCCGTACCCGTCTAGAGTGGCCGTCGGAGGCGACCGTGCTCGGGGTGGAGTGTGTGTCGGGGAGGCTGGTGTCAGGCACTGCTGGGCTGGAGGCCGGGAGCTGGACCTGTGGATGACTCTGCGTCTGGCCTTGGCTCTGGCACACTGGCTTGTCGGATACGTGGACCTTTAGATCAATGAGGCCGGCGGCTCTCTTCCTCTGGGCCGCGATTTGGGACAGAACGCTGTCTGCACTGCCACCTGGTGGGGAAGAAGGGAATTGCAGGAAAGAGATTGTTGACGCCATATACAGTAGGGTTGGAAATGGTTACTGGAAAAAGATTTTTAGGTGTTTGTATGGGTGGTCGTGACTGTCTGCTTGCATATGTGTGTGATCATAGAGAAAACAGAAAAACAAACTAATAAAAACGGTATGTGGCCTGCATAAATGTGGTTCACAGTACGCATAGACAAGCTTGGACTGTCCTTTTCCTCTGCACTTTAACAAACACCAGGGACAAGGCCTGGTATGAGCCTTGAAAAGCCCACGACATGCAAAGCAACGTGGTTACAGTGAAGGCTTTCCTACGAGCCAGCGCACACATGCTGCTGGAAACCATGTAATGTGGCTCCAATATTAAGCTACTTCTGAAGTGTTGTTGAAGGCGAAACGCGCCTTTAGGCACAAGCTCCATCAAGCAGGCTTTAAAGCTGCAATTACAGTCACTTTTCTTTACCCCTAATACCTTGTTTGATAGCCTGGTAAAAGCGCCGCGGAGCTGGCAACATAAGGACAGTTTAAACCAGACTAGTCGTTTGTGGCGTGCCAACATAACCATTTTCACCAGCAGTCTTTATTCCCTGTGCCCTTCTGGGGGGCGCCGTAACCCAACGCACGTCCCGGTCCACCAACCTGAGCGGTTGTGCGAGTCCCGGTTGAGTCCCGCCACGCCGCCGGAGCCCCCCGAGGAATGGGGGGAGTGGTAGTGTCCGGAGTTGGAGGGGGAGGAGGAGGAGGGGCCCTTGGGCATGCTGGGATACTTGATGGACCTGCTGACCACACGACTGATGGAGGTCTGGCCCGAGAGAGACATGGCAGTGTTCATAATGACAAAGCTCTTCACACAAGAAGAATACGGTGTAAAGAAACTAAACAGACGACAAAGTAAATACTGCTGGCAAGTGGAAAGTATAGTGTTACTTTTTAGGATACAGCTTTTGTTGCGGGACATCATTTTTAGTTTTGCTACTATGCTACTTTGAAATAATAAACGTGTCATGGTTTTATGGGTTGGTTTGGACCAACTGCGCAAGTTCCAGCCAATCTCCACCTAGATACATTTTAGAAACCCTGCCGGCTGGTAGAGTGGCCCGGGGGAGCTAAGTAGTACGCGCGTAATTTAATCTTAAAAGATCGGCCCCATCGTCACCGATGCCCGATCTAGCTATTTGAGTTAGTATCGGACTGATATCCGATATCAGTATTGGATCGGTGCATCCCTAGCTTTTATCCCCCAAGGGTACACATACACACATACACACTCACAATATCGGAGTTTCCGCTGCTGTTGAGTTTCCTCTGGGGGGGCATGGGCAAGCGGGGGGCTTCACTCTTCCCCTCCTTCAGGAGGCGCGAGCGGTCAGAGTTCCAGGGCTCAAAGTTGGACGGAGGTAGAAAGGGTGGGATCACCGCTTTCAGCTTGTCGTTGGGCAGCCGGGTGAGGGGCGCTCCATTTCTCAGCTGGTGGGGTGGGTGTGGGGGTGGGGTTGATATGAATGATCAATAAGATGAATGACCATACATACACACTATGAGTTAGCTGTGCTGGAATTAACGGCATCTACTCAACTTATTTTGGTCTAGAACATTAATGCCATAAAAACATTATTTTTAGCAAAATACAATGATGTCATGAGGCTCTTTAAAATAAATTAATAAATAAATCACACATACATACGGTTTGATGAATATCATCAACTCAAACTGCTCTAGTTTGATTTTCCTACCATTGTTGTTATTAGAAGGTCCTCCTTCTCTGAGCTTGTCCTGCCAAGACCTGTGTGAGTTACATGTTCACCATTAGCAGCTCTGTATATTAGGAATAGAAATGCCCCGCCATGATATCTAAGGCCAGAAGTTCACCTACTTTTTTATTTAAAAAATTTAATAAATAAATACAGTTACAGGTGGATACAGTTGGGGTCAACATATTTCATATTACCTAGGTTGATAAATTCAGTACGGCTTACCAGAATCTTTGGTTTTGACTGCCCAAGCATTGGTGATGTCATTTCCTCCCAGGGAAGGAAGAGATGCAAGCGCCCCATTGGCTGTAGTAGCAGATTTCATGTCTGCCTTCATGGTTGCATCCAATGAGGCCTCGGCATCGTCTGGAAAGGGTGCCAGGCGATTGGAGGAGAGGCCGTGCCTCAGTGTGTGAGTCAGCTTTAGCCGGCGGAACCGATTGGACATTCTGTTCCACCAGGACTGTACAGTGTAGAGTAAAACATGTTAGCTGAAACACAGGTTAAACATGTTAGCTGAAACACAGGTTAAACATGTTAGCTTAAACACAGGTTAAACATTTAGCATACCAGTCACTATTATTTTTACTTTTATTATTTTTATTTTTTTATATAATGAACATTGCGCATTGCTTTGACAGACAGCCTTGAACATGATTTTTTTAAAATTTAACCTTTATTTAACCAGGTTAGTCTCATTGAGATATAAAATCTCTTTTTCAAGAGAGACCTGGCCAAGATAGCAGAACAAATTAGTTACATATAATAATATGTACAATCACAAAACAAACACAAAAGAGGCAAAGACAACTCAAGTGCATTTTTTTTTTAAACTTGACCTTTAAAGGCATTTAAAACGGTATCCGCCTCACCTTCAGACCTCCCCTGTCGTCGGGCGGAACGGGCACGTTGGCGAGGGAGTGTCGGCTCTTGGAGAGCGTCGCGGAGGATCTGCCGCGGTGCTTCCCCTTGTCCTTGTCCACCTGCATGCACACCGAGGCTAACAGACGCACCAACTCCGTGTCTGAGCGGACACACGGAGAACAACAGGATGGGGAGTAAAGGTAGAAGAGAAGGAAGGAAGGAAGGGTGGATACAGAAAGAAAAAACAGCAACAAAAAAAAAAGGGAGGAAATATGTAAAGACAGAATTAAGGAAGGAATCATAGCAGGAATGATGTCAACCGACGATAGCCGGGGGGTTACCTGGATCATTGAGCAGCATGACCAGGTCGAACGCTGTGTACCCATTCTTAGCGCGCAGGTTGACGTCTGCCCCCTGATTCAACAGGTACTTCACAACATCCTTATTACTGGAGCACAGAGAGAGAGTGACACAGAACGAGAGAGAGAGAGGAACGGAAAGAAGGAAAAGATGGGAATGTCTTACGCCTGCCAGACCATTAAAAAAGTAAATAGAAGAAATCTACTCCTGAAACAACACACTTGTACTCCGAACAAGAGCACGCTCGAATTCTCCTTATCCCCTCTAACTAAAGTTAAAACTGCACTAAGCAATAGTTTAGACCAAAAAAAAAGACTTTGTATACCTATGTTTATTAGTTTAAATATGTTGTAAACCAGTGTTTCTCAACTGGTGGGTCCCGACCCAAAAGTGGGTCGCGAGCTGGTGTGGAGTGGGTCACGGACGTGTGCTTCGGCTCCGTCAAAAAGTCTCACTGTTATTATTATTTTAAGTTTACAGAACTTCCGATGGTGCACTTTTATTTTGAAAGTGCATATAGACATTGTGGATTACTGCACTGTTTTGTGAAATAAATTATAATGGATCGGAAATAAAACTGTTTTTGGGTCATCACTTAATGACCAAGGACCAACGTGGGTCCTGAGGTTAGACCAGTTGAGAATATATACACATATACACTCTTGTAAATTAGAGAGTAAACTCACTTACAGAATGTACGTACAGACGGAGTCATTTCTTGCTAAATAGAGCAGCCAATGTAGCAGATCACCATTCCACCCCCATGAAGCTAACATTAGCACTGCTGCATCTACGTCACTAGATGGCAGTATAAACTAGAAGAAACATGGTTTTCATGGAGTAAAAGCTTGAACTGCAAAAGTTGAAAAATAGTGTAAAAAAGTAATGAATACATTACAAATACCCCCCTCATGCTTACCCATGGTAGGTGGCCTGCATTAAAGCGGTCCAACCATGGACGCCATCCTGTTTATCGATGTCAGCATTCTTTTCCACCATCAGCTGTACCACTTCTAACTGGCCGCTCACTGCTGCCATCATCAGGGGGGATGCTCCCTCCTGATTGGACGAATTCACCTGGGCGGGATCTTCTTCCAGGATCTCTTTAACCAGCTGGGAATTTCCTGGGTTCACAAGCAGTAATAACACAGTTTTAGAAATCAGCACAAATAAAAAATAAACACACACACACACTGCATGTTTTTGACTGTTCAACTTACCCAACTTCAGGGCACTGAACACATCTGGCCTTCTCTTCTCATCGTCTATGTGGGGCAGAAGAACACAAAGTGCTGAAACCACCCTTCTGTGGGCTGGAACAACAGTCCTCTTTGGACATAATCCAGCCAGCTCACCACTATGAGTCAATGTGGGGGATTCATGCATGCCATACACAGTACAGTGCAACTAGACAATATGGCAGAGAAGAAGGAAAGAAAAAGAAACTCACACACATTCACACATTATTCAACCATTATCAGCTGCTTTAGCGCTCAAACAGGACTGCACATCGGCAGGGTTCACCAGACATGGGCTGCTTTTACACAGCTGTAAACCTATTTTCTAAGGACTGCAGCTGCCCAGTGTGATATCCACTAAGATTTAAGAGGTAACAAGTTGCAGCATGACGTAGCATTTCATTATCATCCTGGCAGTGTCCAGGTATTATCCTAGCGGTGTCCAGGTATTATCCTAGCGGTGTGAATAGCTGGTATCTTTATGGATGCAGTGAAGCTAACAGTTGGATGAAACGACACGCCTAAAGAGCCTGTTGACATCAAAGCAGTTGAGCGCGTGAACGCTTTCGTTAGTTGAACAAAGAACAAGCAGGTTGTTTCCCTCTCACCTCCGTGGTAATTGCTGTGTAGTAACCTCTGTGCACACACACACACACACACACACACACCCTACCTGTCTGTGGTCGCACGGTGGTGATGGCGTCGAGGTAGGCCTTGATTTCTCTCTGCTTGAGCTGCAGCGCCAGCTCGAAGGCCGTCTTGGACAGAACATTGACCCGGTCCGGGTCGGCGCCGCGCTCTACAAGCTGCTGAGCCACAGCCACCTGCAAAACACACACACACGCAAGCACACACACGCACAGGTTTGGTTCTAACTTCTACAAAAAGTCCAACAAGAGCTGAATCTCTCTGCTTGTCTAAAATGGATCAAAGCCAAAGTGAACATACAGAATTTGATCTGTTAATATTTTCCTGGGGACAGGACAGTCTAGTGGTCTGGGTGTGGGCGATCGACTCCCAGCCGGAAGGTCATGGGTTCAAGCCCCGGAGTTGGTCTTGTGACGACCCTGTGGTTGTCTGTTTTGTTGTGCTGGTTGGTGTTTGAGTTCCAGGCTGCCTATGGGCGGAGCCAAGGCCAGGGTCGTCAGGAGATGTGGCTCACCTGTTTCAGCCTGGCTTAGAAATATTTAAGATGGCTGCCAACTCTGCCCTCTCTTTTTGTTTCCCACAGAGCCATGCACCACCCCTGGGACACGCCAACTCTTCAATTTAGATTTATTATGTAGCTTTTCCTTTTGCACTCACTACATTTTACACTCACCCATACACTCATGACACTCCTGATAATACTGATTTCAGAGTTTGCCTTGAAGTTTATGTTTGTTTAGTTGATACAATGAAAACCATTAAGTTTATGTTTGCGTGCACTTTCTCTCTTTGTTACAAGCAGGAGCCAACTTGTAACCGTTTACCTCTAAGCATCCTTGAGCTTGAAGTGTGCCCTACCTGCTCCGTGTAATACCTGTAATTACACTATACTACACTGCTGAGTCACTTTGATTAAAGCGTCAGCTAAATTACCTAATTCTAATTCTTATGCATCCATTCCTCAAAAACTTCTCATGGTCAAATGAAAAATTATATATCATCCAATCATGAACACATCAGCTGTTCACTGGCAAAAACGGAACACACCAACTGAAAAACTATAGTCTAAAGTCAAAAAATTAAGTCTATATGGCGTCAGGCCATCCATCCATCTTTACAATGAGGTCATTTGTCAGAATTACAATTAGTACAAATACAAGTATTACATGGAGCAGGTAGGGGTTAGACAGCGTGCTCAAGGATGTTTACAGGTAGGCCAACTCCGGGGCTCCCTGACCCCTGACCTTCCAGCTGGGAGTCAAACATCCAGACCGCCCACACTACCCTGGCCCTCGTCTTCCTGCGTACCTTCCCGCTGAGCGTGGCCAGCATCAGCGCCGCCCAGCCCGTGGTCTTCTGAGAGCAGTTGACGTCGGAGCCCCACTCAAGGAGGAGGCGGGCGGCCGCCTCGTGGCCGTGCAGCGAGGCCACCATCAGGGCCGTGATGTCCATGAATTCCCTGGTCGCTCCGGCACCTCCTCGTCCACCCGGGCCCGCGTTAGCGCAGGCCTCGCCTGCTCCGAAGCCTGCCGCACTGGTGAGAGAGAACACAGCGGTCTCCAACCTAGCATATAATCACATAGCATATAGCATATAGCAAATAGCACGTAGCATATGGTATATACACTGTAGCACATAGCATATAGCCATAGCACATAGCATATAGCGCGTAGCATATAGGACATAGCATATAGCATATCGCTACAGTATATACCATATGCTACGTGCTATATGCTATATGCTATGTGATATATGCTACGTGCTATATGCTATGGCTAGATGCTATGTGCTACCTCTTGTTCCAGTGACACTTGGCGGCGGCCTAACTAAGTTTAGAAATCATGACACACGATAAAAATAATAATTCGCAGTGGTCAAATGAAAAATTATATATCATCCAATCATGAACACGTCAGCTGTTCACTGGCAAAAACGGAACACACCAACTGAAAAACTATAGTCTAAATTCTAGAAATTAAGTCTATATGGCGTCAGTCCATCCATCCATCTTTACAATGAGGTCATTTGTCAGAATTACAATTAGTACAAATACAAGTATTACATGGAGCAGGTAGGGGTTAGACAGCGTGCTCAAGGATGTTTACAGGTAGGCCAACTCCGGGGCTCCCTGACCCCTGACCTTCCAGCTGGGAAGCCCACACTACCCTGGCCCTTGTCTTCCTGCGTACCTTCCCTTCCGCAAGAGACTTAAGACTCACCTCTTCAAAATCCATCTCAGTACCTCGGCCACCGACGATCTTTCTACCACATAGCACTAATCCCACTAACTATTCTTATTCTATCCTCCTTTCCTCCCTTTAAAAAAAATAAAAAAATAAAAATTCTTTCTACTCTGTTAGATCAGCTCTAAGAATATTAAGCACTTTGCAGTTAGCAATTATTGACTGTTTGAAGAGTG
>JAOEHI010021955.1:0-27377 GCA_025447815.1 Percopsis transmontana | reverse complement strand
ACGTACGATACATAGCGTATCATGTACAAATTTAAAAATGTCAAATAAATTTCAGAAATTTCCTGTGCTGACAGGGGGTTGTGGCCCGGCTGGGCCCGTACTTCTCTATCCCCCCCCCCCCCCCCCATCTTTCCCTCTGCTTGTTTAACACAATCCTTCAGGAACCAAAACGTGAACGTGCTCTCAGATTGTTTTCCAAATTACTCCGACATCCACCGCATGATGAAGTGTAATTGGATCATGGTTTTTTTGTTTAATTTTGTTTGCTACAACTCTGTAAAATAACGTCCTAATCTTGTTTTGTCTCCCTGTTCAGCCCTGTAGCAATTAGCCCCAGCACAAATGCAACCTCCCTGGGAGACATGTAATAAACATGTTTCAGCTGTGAGGCAACATGTCTAACAAGCAGGGCCATCTAATGTTAGAATGTGTATGAACGCGGCTCCAAAAAATATAAACTAGTTTTGTATTTCATAAATTCGGCACAAACATACTGAACATCTCTACTCGTTGGTCGTGTTTCTCGTAGCTATTATACACCAAATGACATACTCGTTTTGTAAGACCTACAATATGTGTTTACTGTACTGCATTCCATGAATATAATGTTTGATAGTTTATGTCCATGCTGAATAAGGTCGCCCACAGTTCAGAATGCATATCAAGGATGCAGGCTGTGCATTTTGAAAAGTGTAATTCAATGACAAGACTAGCAGTCATAACAACAGCTGGAATATACCGGTCGACGAATTCCGTTCTTGAGCGAAATGAAATGCTGAAGACTGGCACTGAAGCCTTTAGTACCACTGTGTGAGTAACGCTGTTCACTCTTTCAAATTTCAGTATTTTGCTTGATCTCTGTAGAGACAATGATGCAAGGAGTTTTACAGCGAGATAAATTGTGTGATATCTTCTGCCAGAGTGAACTTACAAGAAAAAATGTAAAAGTTGACACAAAATCATGACAAAGAGCACAGTGTTACTAGATTGCAACGAATCAGAGTTTAAGCCATCTGCTCCCTTTTGTGATAAACACAAACAGATTTAATTTCTCAAAGGGTTCCCCTGAAATTGCCATTTGAGACAGCACAGGACCCTTGAAAAAGCCATTTATATTATGTCACCAATATCATACAGATAGAGAAACTTGGACAGCTTACCATTTGCCAAACATTGCGTAAAGGTAACATTTTGATATAGTAGGACAAAGAACACTTTTTTTTCTTTCTTTCATATAATTCTCCTCTCTTCAGAAATAAAATAATTCTCTGAGCTATTTGTGGAGAAAAATATTCAGTACCACACTGATAAGGAAGGCTTTATCTGGAAAGATATTTATGGTGTCGTACTTTTTGTAGTAAATTTACTACAAATATTTTGTAGTAAATACTTGGGACTGCTTTCTCAGTTCTTTAGATGTGACGCACACCTGTGTAAGGACATACTCGTTTATTTTTACCTGAACAGAAAGGTGCGTAAAATCTCTTCTGAGAGTCTACACCTGCAGGGGGAACTAAATAATCTACATTTTTTTATTTTGCCTAAAAAATAATTTATAGAGAGCATTATGCATGAGGCAGGGTAAAACACCTGTGCTGCTTGCCCTAAATACTGTAGGATGAGTCTATAGAGGGAAATGTTCTGTGAGGCCATCCAATCTACACAGAGGTAATGAACCCAAAAATGGATCCAATTCAGCTAATGGTTCTGACTGACCCTGTGCTCTTGCTTGTTTAACACCATATTCCAAACCTTAGCGGGGGATTTAATTTTCAGATCAGGTTCTGACTGAGTCATTAGGGATGATAGTGACTCATGGAGGAGGCACTTAAAAGCTAAAAGGCCCGAAGGCAGAAGGCTATCAGTTCAGTGCGGTGAAGGCTGATGCATGCTAAGCATCTGCCCGGTGCTAGGCACGGTGTCTGAGGCATATGGCTCCTGACGGGGATCGCCCCGTTAGCGCGGGGCGGCCATATTGCTACAAGGCAGGCGGCTCTCAGTCACGACAATAGTGACTTAGACATCAGAGACCGTTAAAAGCGGTGATCATCACTATGACAACAGTGAATAGGAAGGCTAACATTAATTTGTGACCCAGTTTATGGTATTGTGGTGCCCTTGCATATCTGAGGACTTCAAATCCCGTTTAAAGCCATGATTATTCAATGTGGTTTAATTATAATGAGGTTCTATTTGATTCTCTTGAAGTGTAAATACTCACCATTCTTTGGGATCAGAGAAATAATGATATTATTGATTTGTTGCTGCCTAAGGGAACAATACATGCATTATCGATCAGGTTTCCTGCATCCCTTGCGATTATGTGCACACTGGAGGTAGTGAAACAAGAATTTCAGACTTTAACCCAGAAGATAATAAGTTATTGTAGCATTTTCCTCTAGGTATTTGCTCCTTTTAATTGTTGTCATAGCTGTATCATTGATACGGCACATTTTCGGTTGCTCTTACAGAGCGGCAATTTACTGGGAGCAAAGGGAAGAGGCAAGGGAGAAATAACCCGCAGCGACCGCAATGAAAATAAATCACCGCTGCACCGCCCCAGGCCCAGGCCGCGACCATGCCTCGCTTAAAATGTGCAAAGATGAATAGTTTGCTATTCCTCACAGTCCCACCTTGGGGAACTATTTGCTGAAAGAATCTCTCGCCGCTTTCCCGGGTTATCTCCCGGAGCATCAACAGAGGGCCTTCCTCCTAATTTATTCACATTTCAGACACCATCCACATCCAAGCCATCTCCAGGAGGGGAGAGGAGGGTGGCTTAGATGAAGGGCCTCTGGGCCCACCTGCATGTGTGCCTGCCTCCCTAGAAACACATTAAAGAGTTTAAATCTCCTTGCACAGGATCGCTCAAGAGCTCCCTGTTGTCGCCTGTGACGCAACAGACCGACCCCCGTTGCTGCAAGGCTCTCTACCCATGATGTAGCAGCATGTTGACACACTGCAAAGCTGAACAGGTGAGACAGAAACACAGTAAGAGCGAGAGAGAGAGAGAGAGAGAGAGAGAGAGAGAGAGAGAACATGGTACACATCACAGTAAATAAATTCCTTTGGTTATTTGTGAGGGAGAGACAACCTCTCAGCGTTTCGCTAGTAGAAGTTAAAACAACTGCACTTTAGTACTGAGAAAGATAAGTGCAAAAGTAATGTGTCACTTTAGTGAGTTTACCCAAATGTCAGTGTTTCAGATGTCACTCATTCAAGTTAGAACGTATGTTTCAAGGCATCATTACGTAATTAAGCACGTTATAAGGTCTTGTGGGTTGACCACTGAACATCATCAGCAAAGGAGTTTTAGTAGACCACAGCTCTAAAAGGCTTTTAATGAGGTAGCTAGTTAGAAAGTACAAAGATGTTTTGACACGTTGTTTTAGCAGTGTATAATGATCATCAGTGTGTGAAATGGAAACTACTGTTTCTGAATCATAATTGCCACACTTAGCGCCCAGTATAATCTCGATGCAGATAATGTACAAGAGAGACAGACACTGCAGTAACAAGAGTTAATGTCAGATACTAGGATGTATCTTTTAGTAAGACACTACAATTTTCCAATGTGGCCTCTTATTGTTTTTGAAACACCATCAACCTCAATTTCACAAGTACCCTTGAGTGCTTTCCTTTTGTTATAAGGGTTCAGTCATTGCCTAAGGAATGTTCCCTTCTTCAGAAAATGAAGATAACCAACAAAACAAGGCAATTGTCCAGGCTTTAGGAACAACAGCGGTCCTAAGAGAGCTGTTGTGAATATTGTTACACTGCTCTAGAGTCAGTTAAACAGTTTAATCTGTTTATACAAGTCACCACTATGCTATGCTATCAAAATATTACAGTACTGTCTTTCTGTTACTATAGCAATGAGGAATGAGGCAGACCAATGAGTGTATGCATGTTATTTTTTTTATCATTTTAATGCCAGGGTATCCCATTTGTGTATAGCAAAAACTTAAAGCTTCTTCAAGTCATGAACATTTTTGGTTTATTTCTCGTAGTCATATAATCAAGATCTGTTATGTGTGGACGATACCATATTCTCATGTTATAAAAAAAAACTTTAATTTAATAAGAACTGCAGGAATTTACTTTATGCCGTCTATTGGTCCAAAGATTGGGTCCTGAGACTTTATCTTGAGTTATGTGTGAGCTGCAGATGGAAAGAAAGAATTAATTTGACTATATCCTAGATCGAAATCCTACATTGCTCATGGCTAAAGTTATACATAAATTGAGCTAAAGGCATCCTACTCATAGCTACAGATTTAGCACATTGTATCTTCAGTTTGGTTCAGTATAGAAATATAATTTAACAATGATTCAATAGTGCATGTGAATATTAATCTATTTTTACAGTATCTAATTTCTGTCACAAGTCACCTGGTGGCTGTGCTACACCGTCAATAACAGCTGTGGCAACTGTCAAGACAGCAGCAAGACAGAAGTTTAGACATAAAGCCCCTTAAGACGCTATTCTTTAGGACCATATCTCTCCACCTCCTAAGGCTTCTCTTTAAACGTGGATGGGAGAAAGGAGAGCACAATAGCTGTGCTATCAAGTGACAAGGTGCCCTTGTTGTGCCTTTAGCGTTGCTGTGAACAAGCGTCCTCATAAACCATGAAAGAACCTGACATTTGTCCAGACCTCTGATGGGCTGCTATACAGTAGCAGCCCAAACTGTAGAGTACGTATGACCGATTATTTTTTCTCCTGAATGCTGTGGCACAGGAAATCAATACAGGAAGTTAGTGTCACATTTCAGCCTACTATGAAGTAGTGTGGAAATTACTTGTATGTTAAAAGCTTACGGCCTTTTCTGGCTCAGTTATCATAAACATCCCCTTTACCCGCTCAGGGTATTGCTTGCATGTGTAGCAAACTATTCATGTATGTCAGCCACTGTGGGAATGATATATCTTGCGGCATTTAATGTAAACAAAATAGACAGAAATCAAATCAGTTTTGGTTCCTGGGTCCTTGAAGATGTTTGCGATGCCTCAGCAGAGGTTGGTAAACTGGATTCATTCTGGCTTGTCCTGTCATAACGCTGTCAATTCCCTCTTTAAATAATTCACTGGTGGTTTTTGTCCTCCATCTGCCACATATTGCTGTGTAAACTCTCCCTGACCTTTAGCAATCCCCCGTGCATATGTTCATGAAATGCATTATTCATACCACCCCCACATCAAAGTTATTGTTTCCATTAGACTGTAAAATCATGCTGCATGCCATAGAACTCAAAATATGTTCATGTATTGCCTTAGAACCTGTGCAGTAGCGAAAATAAACAAATGTTATTTGAATATCTCGGGTGGTGTAGACACATTCCGATACCGCAATGACAAACAGTTTGCACTTTGCCCAAAGGGTCTCTACACATTACTCAAATATGTATGGGATACAATAGACTAATAGACCTGTCTTTTACAATTACTCACAAATAAATTAGAAGACACTGCTTTCGTTAGAAATGACCCCACACAATAATGACATCTTTACCCTACATTTTACTGGACAGAAATGTGTTCTCGTCGCATTCTGCCAAAACATGCACTTCAACACAGTGTAATTTTAACAGTGATAACAACAACGTCTCATATCACTAAGTGAGGCTAATTAGATTTCATCAGGCCACCGGAGGGGTATTAAAAGCCTCTACGTACAGGATTTGTGAATTAAATGATCTGAGCCCAGTTGAGCTCAATTTGGATTGTACAGTCTGGTACGTTGTGATGTTGATGTTTAGATTCAGTCACTGGAAGTCTTGTTTTTCCCATACAAGTTTCTGAGTTTCCTGTCGGAGCGCCCCTGAAAACCTCAAATACGGAAATAAAATGCGAAACCAGAGCTTATATTTGAAAATGTAAGCTTGTTACAGATGTTATTTGTTTCAATGTCAACAAACGGTGTTGCTACATCGGCTTTAGGGGCTTTAAAGCTGCCCTTCATACTCTAGGAAGTACAGTATAATCATCGGTTCTCGTTATAGAAATATCTACCCCTATTATGCCTATTTTAGGTATTATAGTATAATTAAGTATAATTCGTAACATTAACACAAGTACCATTTATTTTTAGTTAGTTTATTATACCACTTTATGATTCATAAAAGCATTGCTGCAGCAGGAACAAGGAGAGGAAGAGCAAGACTCAATGGACATTGCCCAGAGGTGCTCCATTATAACAGTTGGCTCAACATATAGCCTGAAGAGATGTTATAAGCTCCAGACTAAAGCAGTCCACTTATTTTTTAATATAAAAGCTTTTTTTAGTCTCAAGCTGGAAGGAAGACACGCTATTAGGCGGATAATTAATATGTGATGAGTCTACTAATGATGAACATAGCCCATGCCTATTAAACTGACAAGACTTAATTAGCTTTCACTCTTCAAAAGCCATGACTGCAAGATATGGAGATATTAGCCTAGTTTAAGGTGGATATTCAGTAACTGTTAAATGTATGCTAAGACAAGACAAGCTAGCTTGGCAGAGGATAGCTACATCCCCACAAAAATTAATACATCTTAGACAGTGAACATGAGAATCAACAATTTATCAGGCTTTGTTTCATTTTTACTTTTATTTATAATTGGACTGCAGAGCCTACATTATGGTGATCCTGAACGTTTTTGTTTTGTTTTCACGACAGGAACTTGGAGTCTGTCTGTCTTCCTGAAGGAGTTTGACAAGTAAATTATGCAGATGGACAGTACGGATGACCCAGTCAGACAGACAGGTAGGCTTGCATAACTCTCAAAGCGGCACATTTTCACTCTGCAAAAAACACCCAGTGTGTGCCAGCTGCCCAGAACGTGTGAAATGCATCTGTTGTACAGGGATACACAGGTGCTTTTATGTTGTCAGTTTAAATTACACGGGTTTAAAATGTCTTGTTTCATTTGTGGACTACATTTGTGGACTACAGTACTGTGCTTTACAAAGAAAGACTATAATATATCTATAAATATGTAATGCACGGAGTCAGCCCTACCTATATTAAGCCTTTAATTCCAGGAGCCATAAACCCAGGGGACTATAGGGTGAGTTGCATACACATCCCCCCAAAATGGCCTACATTGCAATGATTGACAGTGAGCAATGATAAAGCCAACACTGTCTGTCACACTGAGTATCTAACCTGATTTCTACCTCAACATCTCAAGGAACAAACAGGCCCCTCTCTCTCATCCCATTTCCTGCATAGGGGCTATTATGAATCTTTTATGATTTCATAATACATCCAATTATTCCACCCCTGTAAAAATCCCAGCACGCCACCTGGAACCACTGTGGGTTTCTTTTCTGCTAATTTTCCTGCTTCATTTGTCCATATATCCATGCCATATATGGAAATTAGCCAATTAACCAATCTACCAAATCAAATTCAAGGCTCCTTCCTCAGACAAGAGACAAATATTTACAGTGATCTCGCCATTAACCTTAGGAAACCCTATCAGCACACTATAGATTTTATAGCATTTTTACATTAAATCAGATCTCCAAATCTCATTGAATCTCAATTCTGCTGGTGCAATATTGTTTATTGAGAGAATGACAAAGCAATAGACGCTGAAATGAGAAGCCTTTACAGAGAGAGGCAGAGGAGATGGAGAAAAGAGCAGCGGCAGGCAAGTTGCTGTGACAGGCCGGTGTTCGGTAATGGCTTCTTCGTAAATGAACTGATGGATTAAGCCTGTCTGCCTGGGCAGCTGCTTGGCGATAAAATACACAGCAGCAACGGGAAAAAAGTATCACAATCGAGACAGTCTATAGAGCGTCTCTGTTGAATGAATGCTCCATCCTGATTAATTCTTAGAGAGATTGACTTTCATGTTCCCTGTCGTATCACAAGAGCAGCGACAAAGAACTGTCAAGCAGCAGAATATATTATATAATATTACATTAACAATATGTGGGTGATTTGGTGATCTTCCTGCTGGAGTTAGCAAGCTATAACCATGTGCTGTCTGGAAACCGTTTAGTGCTCTAGGTGTCACCTAAATACAATAAACTGAAAAGTTTATTGTAGAGTGTAGCCTTCTGTCAGATCATCATAACAGTTAATAACTAGATATCTAGGGGGTATTTTTGTACTAGCCTAAGCCGGTTTTAGCTAGAGTTACAGTGCATTTTCTGTTGGTAAGCCATTTCATGATTGTAAAAATGAACTTGTGGCTGTAGTTGGCCCACAGGCAGTATTCTTTCACTGCACACATTACGAATGCAAAGCGCTGTGCCCCTTGTTCAATTTCTCTTACATGAGATAGCTTCCCATCTCCCCGAGGGCCCTGCCGAGCCTGTCTTTACAAGTGCTCACTTACGCACTGCATCAATATTTTGTTTGTTCTCTTAACGTCTCGGCCATCATCATTCATACAGCAAAGGCAGATTATTGTTTCTCAATATAGTATGAAAGAAAAAAAAAATCAAAGGTTGTTCGACTAGCAGAAGTGAGCTAATTTAGGCTGGACTGGGATGAACTCTGAAGAGAAAGAGGCTGCTCTTGAGCTGTTTACCGATGCCGTAGTTCCTACGTATTGCCTGTAAATATCTACTTAAGCTTCTACATTAGACATCCCAAGAGAATATTCCATCTTTTGCGCTCTCTCCTTGCTTCCCCCCCCCCATTAAGACCATTTATAATCACACCAAGTCCGACTTGGATACACTAACAAGGGGGCAGTTTGTTACAAAACAGTAAACAGGCTCACTGTGTGCCTACTGTACGGTATACGTGCGTCACAGCAACACTGTCCAATCCTCCATTCGATTTTTTTTCGGAGCACCTGCGGGCTGATTTGGCCGCGAGACGGCTCCCAAGCCAGAGGGCCTGGGAGCAGGGGGGAAGGTGTTGGTGTCGCTGGCTCTCATTTGTCACCTCGTCTGCTGGGCAGATTACCTGTCAGATTAGAGAACAGCCCTGTCAGCCACACAGACAGGTGGCCGGCCCAGATATACACCACCTTCTAACACACTGCATGCTGGTGGGTGGACGCGTACACACACACACACACACCCAAGCACTGTAATAAATATGTGGAGGGATACACACACACACACACACTTGTACTACATGCATTGTAGCAACACACTGCACTGTATGTAAATACATTGTTACATACAACCACTGGAGCACAGGAGCTGATGTACAGACGAGCGCACACACACACATACACACACACATACTGTAAGCACAGGTTTATTGTCACGGTATTGCCGCTACATAGCAGCTATTTACTGTAGAACTACAGGCCAGCTGTACACATTTTGTAGAGGGAGAAAAAAAATCAATGTCGAAGAGTTTAGTGTGAGCTGCTTCTCTATTTGAGCAAAGGCAAAGTAACCACAGCGTTTTTAGTCACGGACAATGATTTTGCAAAGACTGGGGATCTAGCAAGGGTCACTGTTTGCAACACTGCAACTAGATTCCGTTTGAGATTATTTCCCATGACGCTCCTGGTGGAAATTTACAAGAAGAGAAACTGTTGAACAGCAGAAACAGAATCAGCTTTTGGCCCCAGCTGCCCTTGCGTGTGCATCCCAACATTGGAAAATTGGTCTGCGACAGGGAAATCGCTTGGAAGGCCTTACATTCGGTGTAAGGCCGGCATTACTGAAGAGTTTTCATTTTGCTCACAAAAAGAAGTTGGTTTTTCAGCAGCAATAAGGACAGAACAGGGTTAACAGAGCAAAGCAAGCTGTAGGGGAATCTGGTCAAACGCCAGAAAGGAATGTGTGTGTGTGTGTGTGTGTGTGTGTGTGTGTGTGTGTGTGTGTGTGCGCGCGTGCGTGTGTGTGTGTGTGTGTGTATGTGTGTGTCTCTAGTTCTGTAGGCCACAGACATAAACACTCGACTATCCATGGAGACATGGATTCATGCATTCTCTTGCTCAACTAGCACAGGTCCTGGAAAACACTGTCTGTATGAAGAACATCAGCGCTGTTCACGCCATGAAGCGTGGTTGTTAAACAGTCTATTCTATCTATCTCTATCACTCTATCACTCACTCTATCACTCAGAAAGTTCTAAATTTGTTTTTCACATAAATCAAAGGGCTGCATGTTGTTGCTTTCACGCAATGTGTTGTCTTAGAAAGTGTCTGTAGCACGTGGGGCATGGCTTCGCATTCGCACCTTTCCTGCCAGGGTTAATGGTGATGAAACAAAGGGTCGCTTGCATTGATCAAGGTCCCCAGAGCATTGACACATCGTTTCTAGAGTCATTACTTAACACTTCAATCCTTTGCTCTCCATTCGCTCTTCCCTTGGACTTCTCTTGTTTCGCCCCATGTTCAAACAAACACCTGGGAGCACTCCGTGTTGGATTAATGAAGGCCTTCATTCTCTGACACTGCCAGCTGATAAGAGGCTCAGGCTGATGGCACCTCAAAGAGAACCCACGTTCCCGGATCAAACGGGTCTCATCAGAGACCGGACAGCCAGAGATTACGGGCCTTTTGCAGTGCTCAGTGGTTACAGGTGCAGGTATACGCACACAAAGGCACCATCCATATTCATATTGCATGCTGGAGGTGAGAGCCTATCACACGGCAACACTGCACTTAACAGCGCCCCTGTTGTAACGGTAATACAGTACATAGTCACATTAAAATGCATGCATGCTAATTTTACTAGACGTGGGGGAAGCAACCGCGCGTTTCGTCATTGCTATAAGCTGGTGATTTCACCTCATACTAATATCTTGTGTGTATGTACGTCGATACACTGCCAACTAACCAGTTGTCGTCTTTTCTACTGTTCAGTATGTCAAATTCAATTTGATGTACAGCATAAACTGACCTAATTGTAATTGTAAATGTAAACTACAAAGCTAGAAATCATTTTAAAACCTTCTCAGCAATATCATATTTGATGATATCGTAAAATAAAACCAGTGCCTTTTCAGTAACCTGGGCACACTGATGTGTCTCATTATTACAAATCCGGGTGAGGCTGCGGTCGGGAAGACAAAATCTGTCTGGGCTATTGGTCTCTATCTCGTCTCCTCCAGGGCCCTGTCAGAGTGGCTCTGTAATCTCTCACACAAACAGAATGGATTTCATGGATCCTCAACAAAAAACAACAAAAGTCTAATCTAATTAGGCCCGCCGCAGACGCTTCTCTGCGATGTGTCTGCGTGTTAAAACAAAGCTCCACGGCGTCAATCCTGCCGCCCTGCCAGAGGATGAGCAGAGCTTGGCTTTTTCTCCTTTCCTAATGGGGACCCAGTCTCATTTCCTGTGGGAGCCTCTGTCTTTCTTTCCTCCACTCCCCATTTCTTAAACCTCCGTTTATACTTGTTTGTCTGAAGGGTTTGTATGTTTCTATCAGTTTCACGGTAGCAACTGCTTTTATCTGTCTGGAGGACCTGGCGGAGTGGAGAACCGTTTGCAAGCGGTCTAATTGCAACTGAACTCCCAGTCAGTAATTAATTGGACTTTACCTCCCTGTGGGGGCGGTGGGATGCGGTGGGTGGTCTGATGTGTTGTTGTGGCTAACTTCTCCACTGCCATCAATATTACCACCGCATCTAGGAGGCAGATTATCTCCCTTGATGAATAGTTCATTAGCGCCTATTACGGTGTCATTAGACCGAACTCGTCTACCCAGCGAGCTCCTCTCCAATAGGGATGAACTACGGCAGGGAAAGCAGGCAGTCATCAGTGTTGTTTTCGTTCTGACACAGGGCAACCTTTGTTATCTCCCTCAATTACTTTTTCCTCATTAATATTTTGTTTTTGCACCAAACTGGGGGAGAATAATTTACCTGACCCTGTGATAGTGGACATTCATCACAGGCTAGAAATTAGAGAAGAGACAAGCACAAAAAGAGAGGTTATATAGGCCTAAAGGTCATTTGAAATCATGAATAAGATACAGGGTTTTAGAAGTTCATTTGCAACTGCATTTTTAATTCTTTAAACAGTTCAGGATAAGTGAAAGAGGTCCTGTCCCTCCTGCCCTCCTTTCTCTCTCACACACACACAAACCTCCTCACAAATGGAAAGCTTAAAGCGTTCAGAGCTTAATGCTAGCTACTCTTTGTTTTTCCAGGTTTGTGTGCAGCAGAATGAAGCATGTAACATTCTTTATCGTCAGACATGCGTCCCCTTATCAGCCGATGGGGCCCCTACGTGCATGCTGTGCCGTGCGAGGGTCCGTGAAAGCCACTTATCTCAGTAATACGCGGGGAGAGCGCGGGGCTCTGACTGTAGCAGACAGAGGAATTCATTCCAGGCTCTGCCATTCATCCTCCGCTGCACATCTGAACAAGCATCGCCGTGACATCTGGGTGATGCGCTAAGTAGCCTTTCCCACCTAGGACAGGGTGTGTGTGTGTGTGTGTGTGCGCGCGTTCTTGTGCGTAGCTGCGTGCGGGTTACATGTGCGCTGGCGTGGCGATTTGTAGTTCGATTCGAGAAGCGGCGTCATTTGTACGCCGTGTATTTGTGCATGTGGGCTGTGCCTCCGCATGCACGTCTATTCCCGTGGGCGTGCCGGCGCACGCTTGTGTGGCCTGCGCTCCCAGACTCCCTCTCTCTCACCGCGGGGTGTCGTGTTGCAGAAATAAATTGAGTGACACAGTTTTAACTCCATCGCGGGACACAGATATGGGGTGCACTTAATTAGCCGTTATTGAAAATCTGTAGCGCCGCTCCACTTGGGGGCTGAGACAGCAAGCCCCATTAACACTTAAAGCCTTGCAACACATCTCTCCCCCTACACGTCCTCACCTCAACGTGACCCACACAAACCATTGGCATGCTCACCTATGCACTCACATAGGCCTACACATGGTTTATACAAATGAATATTGGCTACATGCATGCATATAAGGACATTCTCCCACTAGGTTGATGGAAATCGCGCGATAAGGTATAAAGACAAAGGATGTACGCACACACAGACATAATTTACTGTCATGACTATGCTTCTATGTCTTTAGGGAAATAATATACACTAAGGTATTATATCTATACTTTGAGTACTAGTCGGTAGATCCCTCTTCCGAGCTAAATGCCTTCCGTTGCATCTGTTCAGAAAAACGTGGACGGCCACACCAAAGTTCTGTTTATTTATCTAGCAAGGACGTCTAACTAGCTACAGGCTATCTGTCCGACAGCGAGGTCTATGCAAAGCGACTTACAATTACACAGTGCTATTAAATGGAGAACATAGGGGTTAGGCATCTTGCTCAAGGATGCTTACAGGTAGGCTAACTCTGGGGCTCGAACCCACGACCTTCTGACTGGGAGTCCAACACCTAGACCACTAGACTACCCTGCCCCCTATCATCTGAAGAAGAAGTCATAAAGTACTGTAGGTGTCAGGGACATAACTGATAGAGGAGAGTCAGAGAGATGTCAATCAAGCGGGGTCTGTGCACGCAGAGGAGGTCTAATCACCCACCTTAATTCCAAACACCTGGAAATACAATGAGCCATTAGATGGGGACTTGCATTAACTGTGTGCTAGTGGACAATGAGCTAGGCCTCTCTTGAAGCAGATATGTATGCGACGGGTATAAACTGCACACATACTGTATTCACTAAGTGATTTATTTATACCTTTCGCAATTTCCTCCTTTAAGAAGGGATCAATGGTGCCATGGCTCACTGTAATGGCTGATCAATAGGAGCCAGTGGAAACAGGGTGATGGATGAATGTAAGCTGCTCTGTGGCAGCGCCCGGCCCTCCTTTAAACACTGAGATGATGAGGTTCAGCCGGGGAGCACGTGGAAGATGTTTTTAGGGATGAGCCGACTGGCAACAGAGGCGCCGCTGAGCGGGCATTGGTGATGATAATCGACTGAGGACGGAAGGACGGACAGAGGCAGACCGGGTAGGACCATCCTGCGATACTGTCAAACACTGTCCTGTCTGGATATGATCAATATCGGACCCGCCCTGCGTCTCCTGATTGGGACAAGGGTAAGAACCCCTTCCCCAGATGTGCTTGGCTCCAATCTCCTTCCCCACCATTTCACCTGCAAACCCACTGAAACGGCACATTATGTCACTCCCCACCCACTGGGCGGATTAGAAGCGAAGAGGCGAAGCTCTGTCTAAACAGTGGCTAATCCGTTAATTGAATGCAGATTTATTCAAGCCCCGTGCTTGAACTGGATTTAACACACTCCGTCGGGAGGGGTGCGGGGACCTGCCAGCGCGGGTCAGAGCAGATGGCTGCGCGTCGAAAAATGGATTCCCCGCCTTTCCAGGAAATCACTGTCATTTAAGTGTCACATTAATTCCTGCCCGGCTGTCCTGGTGAGTGACAGTGGCATTAACCCAACACGGTTTCCGCGTCTGTGTGCACCAATATATCCACCTGACGGAGCGGTGAAAATGACTTTTTACAGCACTTTGGCTGTGTCAATGAATGTCATATTCACACACCTGCTGGGGGGGCTTCTATAATGCCATCGCAGGTTAGCCTGACAGAGCTGTTAAAGCCAGAGCTCCTACCTCCTGTCTCCCAGTGGTAAGAGGGCAGGCACATGCCTGTCATGACATCTTTCCGCTGCACAGATGTGTGATAACGGTAGAGGCATGCCCCTAGGTTTGGTTGTATGTCAGGCTCTGGTTTGCATTCATGAAATATAGTATAGTACAGTATATAGTACTATTAGAAACAACAAAATAATAAATGGAGAGCATAACAAATCCTCCATCAGCCGTAAAAAGTGATTAATTTCCAATTTTTATTGTTTTTATTACAATTAGGTCATTTAGCAGACGCTTTTATCCAAACTTAAAATTACGCTGTTACATGGAGCAGATAGGGGTTAGGCATTTTGTTCAAGGATTCTTAGGGGTAGGCTAACTCTTATTACCCTATTTAAATCGCACAATCTTTGCCTCACTACCGTGGACACACTATTCTCAAATACATCAGGAAAAACAGCTTTTGAAAACATCTACAGTGCAGTTTTGTCCTTTGACCAGAGTGGCAGCCAATTTGCCAAATTATCTTATGGAGCAATAAGCACTTGGAATTTGCACTTGCACTTCCTAATGCAAATCATGTACTGTTAAACTGGGTTTAGACTGTGCATTTTTGGTACATTTTAAGCACAATTTTGCTGTCGCCGACACATTTTCAGAGTCTGGCTGATAACAGGCCTGAATTGGGGGTCGTTTACAGTACAGTGTGAGGGGGGAAACAACACACAATAGATATGTCCGACAAGCTGTCGCAGGGTCTAAGGAATTTCTGACATTACAATTAGGTCATTTAGACGCTTTTATCTTATGATTACATGGTGCTATTACGTGGAGCTGATAGGGGTTAGGCATCTTGCTCAAGGATGCTTGCAGGTAGGCCAACTCTGGGGCTTGAACCCAAAACCTTCCGGCTGGGAGTACAACACCTAGACCACCAGACTATCCTGCCCCCCTGACATCTCCAAAGATGATGTCGGACCTCGAGTAATGTGAGCATTGTTGTGAGTCCATCTCACAGGAAAGCCTGTTGGAACTACGTTGTTACTGGTGACTCAACCGCCATCAGAAACGAATGGTGAAACCAAACATACAAGAACAGTTTGTACAGAGCCTATGTAAGGTTGAACGATAACTGCAGCAGCCGGTTTCTTCCGCACCCCTTCATCAACCTCTAGGTAACTTGAAGCGGTAATGGACAAGTTATGTTGTGTGTCCATATCTTCCTAACCATCTTCTTGCCAAAGGCAGTTTGCGTTTTATCAGTTTCAGTGCACAAAACTGTACAAATCACATGACTACACACAACCCTACAACTGTTTATTTTACCCCTGCATGCTTTGCTGGTGGACCTCATTATAATGAGATACATTGTAACCTGCCTAAACAATCTTGTAAAGCCACTGTACACACCAGACCCCAACAAACACAGTTTTCACATCAGAAATACACTAATGCATTTGCAACAAAACAAATGTTCATGTCCCAGTAATGGGACATGAACGCCCCAAACTGAAACCAAATTTACAGTAAAGTTTGCTGGACTTTATTGTGCCGTTTTTATTGTAGGATGCAGAAATAACCAACAGTGTATTACCAATGTAAAGTTCTGTAAACAGAGCATAAAATTAAAGTTGTGAAAACATTACTTACATGTGAGGCAGAGTGCATCGCACGCCCTGGCACCCCAGTAAGCACACATTGAACACGATCAATGATGATATTTATTAAAAAATCGGCGTGCAGGGTTCAACCGCCTGAGGTCATGATAGAGATGTGAGTGATGATGATTGGGATGAACTCGTAGCGTGAGCATCCCTGTCGCGAGGAGTCCAGTGGCCGATGTAAACGTGTAGCGTGAGTGCTACCGAAACGGCAAGATTCTTTTGGTTTAGAGCGTTGCCTATCGCTGCATAGCTCTAGTTTCCTTTCCCATTGTGACAAGTCATTGCAGTGCAGTAGGAGCAGTCCACAAATGTCACAATCACAACACGCGTCGCTAACAACATTACGGGTTGTCTCTTTAATGAATTTAACCAAACAACAAAAATCCCTCCCACAGACCATTCCCAAAGACATCATTAGTAACTGTAGTTGGGTAACACTGTACCCGAGACATTTAAAAAAGGAACAGAAGATTATTATACCTACATAATTTTCAACTACAAGATACATAGCACACATGTTTATGTGTTGCGTCATTCAGTAATCATAATGTGTATGTGCATCGCTGCATAATGTATGGTCTCTTGACCTTGGGGATTGGATGTGGGCCAGGTACCCAGTGCTGTGGCTTGTTGTTGAGTTACCTTTGCAGTCAGTGTAGTGTACTCAGCCGAAGGTGGCGGGGTCTGAACAAACAAATCCCCACTTCCTCTAAAGTGTTGCAGTTTTAATCAAGCATTTTAATTTGCTCACGTCACCAAGTTGCTCTTTTTCCCGCTTATGAGGCCCATTAACCTGCATTTGTGTATTTTAGCCCGTTGCATTAATACGCCGCCGTGACTCTGGTGCACGTTAGCCCAGCACAATGATTAAAACCATCCTCATCAGCAAATAATGCTTGAGGGGATGCCAAAGCCATTAAAAGCTCTAATACTCTAATATCATTTCCCCTAGATAATCAAATTGAATTATGGAGTGGTGGTAAATGCTTCAGGCTATGCTCTTATTAATCGGCTGCTGAGGGCATGGTATGTGCCTGCATGTACATGTACAGCTCTGCTGTTGTATAGTGTAGCAACACAGCTAATGCAAACGGGTGGCGGACTGGGTTGGTTTTTGTTTTACTGTGTAATTATATGATTTATTTACTGTGTAATTGTAAAGTGATATGTTTCTTTGGAGCCTTGTGGTTCAAAAGCTAGCTATTTTATTAGCATTGTTTTTCCACTTGAATGAAAGCTGTAATTCAGCTGTTTTGTTTCATTAACATTTTAAAGTGGTAGTGTTATCGATTTAATAGCATGTATTTATTATTTATTGTATAATAGTATTTGAGCACAATAGTATTATAAAAACATCCCATTTTTGGCAGGGCATTTCTAACAACTAAGCACAGTTAGTGTTTCCCCTCCAATCAACAAGAAATTCCTCAGTTGAGAGGAACTACTCTCAGCAGGAGCCATACTGCCATTGTTTTTGAGGGTGAACATTAAAATTTGAGAGCTAGAGTGCTGCATAATGCTACGGCGGAACTTTGAACGACTGAGAGAGCATAAAATGAAAGAACACATCACTGTGAAACCCATTTTCAATGAGGCTAAACAAATCTCCCCAAATAACTCCAGTGTGGCCTGGAGCCAAGCTGTAGAGCATTTCTACCTCTTTTCTACTTTTGTCCTCCTCAATGTGTATTTCCCTGCTCCTGGTGACTACGCAGACACAGCCAATTTCCCTGCAGCTATTTTAATCCCAGCAATCAGCAGACTGACACCCCCACTCTCCTCCTTTGTAAATGCGGTCGCCTCAGACAGACCTACAACACACCGCGGGCCTATTTCAGTGCTACACAACGCAGCAGCCTCCTGACGTTACACCCCAGCAGCAACTGTCAAACCTCCAGGAGATTTCACGCGAGGGCCGTTATCTGGTTTTGAAAACATCTTTAAGCATCTACCTTATCTTAGAACAGTGTCTTGGAAGGAAAAGACAACCGTGCCTGTTATTGACATCTGATATGGCAAGGGCTGGCTCAGAGGAGAGGCTGCACCTGAACACAAGTTTGCCTGAAAATGTGAACTCTGTAAAAACATGAACATGGTCAATGATGGTCACAAATGACTTCTAAGTACACTGTAGAAAAGTGGGAAGTAAGTGGAAAGTCATGGAGGATTTTAAATGAAAAAAAGGGTATATAGGAAATATTTTCTTCAATATGGGAAGAGCACTGTGTCTCCACAGTTGTTTGACACCTGAAGTTCACCTGAATAGAGCCCCCCAAGAAAAGTGGGTCATGTCTTGCGACGTTTATTTCAAAATCTACTAAATAATGTAGCAACCCAAACAAACAAACAAAAAAACAAAACCTGTTGACCGCTCAGCGGGTCCTGAGCCCTGCTGTTCTAGACAATGCTGGTACAGGTCACATAATAGAGGCCTCATTCTCTTATATGCAAATATGTCACTTCATATCATATTTTTGATGTGCTGACAGGCTCCTATATAAAGCTCCTGTACACGGCTGTTTATTTGAGTCTGTTTCACAACAGGATAGACAGCTATCGCTCCATCACCATTACCACACAGACAGAACCCCTCTTCAGCTTTTCAACCCTGACAGATTTTGGCCCTGACCCAGGGCCACATGGCAAAAGACTGCAACAACACCTTTAAAAACTCTCTGATCTAGAGTGGAAGGTTTGAGGCAGATCGCATCCATTGTTTTTAGATGACGATGTAAATGGCACTCCCTCAGTCCTATTAATAGACTCCCAAGCTGTATATACAGTACATGCAGTCAGGGCAAGCGTTGAGCAGATGGTTCCTTGGATAACCTCTAGCGCCACCGATAGGCCCAGCCAAACATTTCTCAGGAGTACTCTTAGTAGCTGGACAAGCAGCGCTGCCTTGGTCCCACCACCACCTACACAGAAGGTGAAACCCAGTGGAGGATAAGCAATGCCTGATAAAAAAAAAAACTAATTTCAGGCTCAACAGGAACAGCACAGCAAGCGAGGGCCTGCTGGGGATAAAGTACAGTTGATAAAGGAGTATAGGACATAAACAGGAGCAGAAAATGCATTCTCATTTTCCTGTTTTTTTTATGGACAGTGGCGAGAAAGAAGGAGATATATATGTGCATTTGAAATGACTTGTCAAGGAAGTGGAGGATTAGGCCCAACCAGTCATGATTGTGGTGGATTTAGCTTGACGGTGCTTTATCCTTGCTAATAGCCTCTGCCGAGAGCAGGAATGGCGTCTAGGTCAGAAGACCTAAGACCTTTCTCTAACAAGTTTTCTTTTCAAATGGAAACTACTGAGCCATCACACACACACGATTTAATAAAGAAAACAAGAGTGGAAAGGAAGGACCATTCTGCTCTGTCAGCAGACTGTATAGTAGGCTATAAATGTACATCTGACTGATCTATGGTAGGTAATGAGAATGAAATGAGGACAGGAAATTTCATTCTGGGCCATTTTGCAGATGAAAAATGAGAACACTGCACCCTGTTGCTTTCCCGTGAAGGGTTGATAAAAACATCAGACATAAAAGAGGGGAAGAGGGGAAAAAAGTAGGATCATAAATAGTAAATCTTGTAGATAGTAGGACAGCCATATTTTGAAAGAAAAAACACCATTACATCTATCTATCTATTGTGCAGCCAAAGATTCACTGTGGTTTCTAACTTATTACTTTCTGTATGGACCTTGTATCTTAGGAGAGAGGTTTTTCCTGGAGTAACTAAAAAGAACCTAAATGTCAAATAACACAGCCTTGTATGGATGCTCCAGCAAACACAGGGTAAAAGGACCCTTATCTGTCGGGTTCATCGAGGAGATAAGCTCCAGTGAACCCGTAAAGGTGTGTGGTTCTCTGCAACAACATGCCTCTGCCTCACTCCTACTGTACACGGACAGGCAACGGACACTGTTGCATCTGGGACACTGGGCACTAGTGCATGAAGAAAACAAGAGACAAAGACACACGCTTAATGCATGAAGCAACACACGCGGCCAGGGCAGACACGTCCAGGCCCTCCTTCCCATACCGCCGTCCTGCTGGCAATCAACCTGTGCAAGTCAGTCAAGCACATTATCAGGCACAGCACGCTGCCCCGCCCAAGCCAGGCCAAGCCAGGCCAAGCCAGGCCAAGCCAGGCCAAGCCAGGCCAAGCCAGGCCTGTTGTTGTATCCCAGAGAAGCCTGCTGCTGACTGGACTGCCTGTGTTCTGCAGAAAAGCCTCTAGAGAATGAATAAGACCAGGATTCCTCGCTGGCTGAGGATTAATTAACACTAAGGCCTCCGGTTTCCGGACATCGCACGGCCGGCGGTAGCGCAGAAGTAACGCTGAAGTAGTGACAATTTAGTAAGGTGCAAGGTGTTTTTTCTCTCTCCTGAGTGCGGTTTGTTAATTTCCCGGCTCGCCATGCCATCGCTTGCGTCGGAATGGGCATGGCGCAAAATACGGCTGGTCATGTCTTAGCGCAGACGCAGGCATTGTGTATACCATGCATGTAACACACTCTGACAGCGCGCACATAGTCCCGGAGGATGAGTAATATTATTGTATTATTATATTATATTATTAATATTATAACAAAAAAAAGAAAGGAATAAAAGAAATTGTCTCTCAGACGGGAGCCAGCTCCTACATCGCTCACGTAAGCAGCCGAATCGTCCACGACCGCCACATTACTAAGACATTGCAAGCAAGCTGCAGAAGATGAGCATCCTGAGCAGTGCCGAGAGAAAATGACAAAACTCCGACAACAGTAGGCCTAGGCAACAAGAAAGTTGCTGACCACAATATCACCAGCAGGGCGGACAGACGAGAAAAGCACATCATCAGTGAAAGACGCACCTTCAAGCAGGTAGCCCTGTTGTAATGGAAATGCAAATTCGAGCCGCGCTGGGCTGTCGTGTCAAACCGTGCCGTGCCGTGCCAAGCCAAGCCAAGCCAGGACAAGCAATGAAAAAGGGCCATATGTGTGTACGCGCATTGGAAGTAAGAGAACGTGGACTTGTTTTCCATTAACAGTGGTATACTGTAGTAGCCCACTCTCTAGCAGCCAACACCCCAAATACAAATATGTTGCAGAAATAGCTTTCCAAAGTTATGCCCACAATACCTTCGCTATCGCCATGGGATCTTCAATGTGTTTACAGTGTGTGTGTTTGTTTGTGTGTGTACGTACAGTATATGTGTGGGTGGAGGTGCGGTGGTATAGTGAAGCTGGTAATCTGTCAAATCACAAGGAATGAAATATGTTTCCCTTCCCCAGCTGTCCAGCAATGTAATCCAGGCAGGCAAAGAAAGCAGGCAGGGCCTGAATGTATGAGTGTAATGGCACTGACCCCGCGAGGGCTAGCAGCCTAGCTTTGAGTGGTATACGAGCCTTAGGTACTCCACAATGTGGCGTTACATAACCAAAGCCCCTCCCCCCCACACACGACCTCTGTAAGCTGGTGTAAAAGTGGTGCGGAAAAGTATTACTTGACATGATTAGATTAGTTATGTTTGTGGTTGTTACTAATGTTTGGGATTCACAACTTGGAAAAGCTCATAGTGTGTGTGTGTGTGTGTGTGTGTGTGTGTGTGTGTTTGTGTGTGAGAGAGAAAGTGAGACGGAGAAAGAGAGAAAGGAGCTTTTTATCACCCGCACCACAAACTGACGTTACTTGTGCACACACACCACACAAACTGTCACGCAGTGTTAGCAAACAGCCTGCTTTACATATTATTAAATAATAGGCTTTACAGATGCTTGAGTTGGAAATAATTGGCTGAGAATAACAGCTTGGCCTGCCATAGAAAATACTAGCTAGGGAATTCTGGGTATGAAATTGGTTGTGTGAACTGGAAAATAAATGTAATTTATTATGTAACAGCTATTGAAAACTGTACTGGCTATATAGGTTTATGTTAGCATACAGTTTCTCAACAGGGTGACAGAGTATAATTGACTGCTTGAAAATGAAGCCATGCCACAAGTCATTGTAAGTTAAATGTGCGCCATATAAGCACCAGCACTGCAAAAATATCAGCATTTTATGAGAAGTGACATAATAGACGCTGTGACCCCTTAACTGGACCCAGGGGTACACAGGGGAAAAAGCCAAGCCTGGCAAAACAGAGACTGAATAGTTGGTGGATTACTGTAGCTCTTATATTATTGAAAGCCATTTTATCAAACATGGAAAACAACATTTATGAAATCATGTTGTATTTCTAAACTGATAAATAACAAGATTACATTTACAGTTATTGGAAAGAATTTGTTCTGACTCTCCACGGGGTGGTTTGTACAGTATATACATTATGTGAGCGATATTAATAACAAACAGGGTCTTCAAAGCAAGTGAAAACTCCCCTGCACATCTCATTTACACTCAATTCACTAAAATGTGTTTACAACAAAAACTCTTTGCCCCCTCCCCCCTTTTCATTTCCTCTCACTTTAATTAGTGGCAGCCTCAAGGTCGCACTGTCCTCAGAAACAATATTAGCATACTACCGTTCAAAAGTTTGGACACTTAGAAATGTCCTTGTGTTTGAAAGAAAACCAAATTTTTTTGTCCATTAAAATAACATTAAATTGATCAGAAATACAGTGTAGACATTGTTAATGTTGTGAATGGCTATTGTAGCTGGAAATTGCTGATTTTTTATAGAATATCTACATGGACGTAAAGAGGCCCATCACGCCTGTGTTGCTCAATAGCATGTTGTGTTAGCTAATCCAAGTTTATCATTTTAAAAAGGCAAATTGATAGATGGCCAAGAACTTTCTTCTGAAACTTGTCAGTCTATTCTATCGTAGACCAGTGTAGATCAGTGTGGCAAACCGGGGCTAAACTGGCGGTCTAAGCTTTAATAACCAAATCAATAGAGTCGGTCTCTGAGTCACGGGGGGAAACAATAAATACTGTACAGTATATGCAATTATTTATAGACATCTTGCTCAAGGATGTTTACAGGTAGGCTGGGTATGTTGGGGATCGAACCTTCTGAGTGGGAGTCGACCACCCTAACCACCAGACTATCCTTCCCCCTACAGTATATGTTCATCTGTGCAGGATCATTCACCTCAGAAATTGTTCAAGACCTTCCTATTTCTGATGCACAATAATAATAATAATAATAATAATAATAATAATAATACATTTTATTCATGGGTGCCTTTCATAGCACTCAAGGACACCTTACAGTAACAAGCAGAATACAGTTAAAACAAACAAGCAGTTAAAAAAAGCAAATATAGGAATTTTGTGCGGGAACTGGTGCTGAGAGCGTTGGAAGTGAGGAGCGGGAGAGCTTGTGTTTCCTTAATTTGCTTTTGTTTTATGGACCAAGCATGAGCACATCTGGAATTGGAATGGAGAAGAACACAAGGACACGGGATGTTGGACGGAGGGAGGAGAGTGGAAAAAAAATGGATTTAAAAGAACTTACAGTGGTTACAGAGGGGGACACAAGAATCATGATGATGGAACTACTAAAGGGAATACAGAAGGAATGTGGAAATGTCACTGGTGCCGATACAAAACACCCAAGCCTATGAGATCAAAGTGGATGGGCAAGAAAGAAAGGAAAATTAATGGAAGGACTGTAGAATAATTGCTAGAGAATTTAACAGCCCTGCATCACGTCGGGTACCCGTGGGTGGGGGTCTTTATGTTAAACGGGTTGGTTGGTACAGTATTAAATAAGTACTGCTGTAACGGATTGGGTGCTGTGTTAAATACTGGCTACTGCATGTGCATATTATCGGCTGTCTCCTGTTGTTTACAAAATCATCTCAAGTTCCTTTACCCGTGGATATCAATGAATTTATGTGTTCTACTGTAGAAACTATTCATTAGGGAATGCCACGTGTCTTAAACTTTTAATTGCTTTTAAGCATCACAATTACATTTCATATAGTGGACACTAGACACTATTCTTTCAAAGGGTCTCAATCTCCCCCAATCTCTCTCTCTCTTTTTATTGTACTACCCATGTGGTAGTGTGTATGATTTTAAAGTGCCTCTCCTGCAAAATTAACTATAGATAAAGGAGAGAGTTGGTGCGCGGCGAGAGTATTAGCATTAGCATATATCTGCATCACCTTTATGGCGGCACTATTTCCAGAGGGTAAACCTCTCCTTCAGACGTAAAAACCCTGCCAGGCTTTAATAAACTCACAGGGCTAGAAATGACTGTTAAAATTCAACGGCTCTAGCCACTGTACAAAATCTCCTCCACACAAAATTACTTTTTAGTGTACAAAGCGACGGACATTCTCAGATAAACGTAATTGCAGAAATACCCACTATCTGTCTAAAATGTTCAGCTTTTGAGGGTACTTAATGAGACCTATCTGCATTTAAACAATGGTACTTGTCTGCGATAACCGGCACATATTGTATATTGACTTTCCTCTAAAGGAAAATGAGGGAGGATGGATAATTAAGGTCTAACAAGGTGAAAGTCTAACATAAAAAATAACAGGAAAGAGCCTGATGATTTAATTTCTCGCCAGACAAAAAAAATCCACAACTTTAAAGGGACAAGCCTCGATTTGTGTCCAGAATTACCAGCGTTACAATAAAGTTGTGGGTTGAAGACACAGTAGACTCACATCGCTCTCTGCCCCTCCCCCTACAACCACACACGCAGTTGTGATTCAAACATTAACAGCCTGGGCGGAAATCTCGGGTTCTGGGCGCGCTATAACTCTGAAAGAACCATGAGTGCTTGACCTTATGGGGGAAAGCCTACAGTGGCCATTACACCCAGATGACATAATCACAGGAGATAATCTTGGCGGTGCATCAGTCCAAACATTCATCACACAAGAATAGGGCTGGGCCTCCTCTCAGCTCCCACTGGGAGGGACCTCGGTGATGGATGACCATTTCAATCCAGGGGATTCATCACTGACTTTCTGATGGCCTATGCGTGGCTCACATTTCATTAGCATCATAAATTACGTTCCCCCAAGGGAAGCCAGGTGGCCTTGGACAGTGACCTCCCCCCCTGTGACGGTGAGAAGGTCTGCCAAGGGTTGCCACTGAGCTCATGTCCCTGTCATGTCCGTGAAATCACTGCAGACCGTTTGGTCGGCCGCTGATCGCGCAGCAAAAAATACAGCAGATTTTTGGAAATGGATCAACTTTTGGTAGCACAGAATGTGTTATAGTAATCATAACAGGGGCAGCATGCCAGCACCAACATTAGAATGTTAAACCAGAGATTTTCCAGATAACGTTAGAATTACCTTGAGTCGACAGTTGAATGTTGCACTAAAGTTGCTAAAAATGAAATGGCTTCATGGCAGCTGTAATTACTTGATAAATTAATATAATGGCGCTTGCTGTTGTATTCCACGCACGTTGCGTTTAACCCATAAACGCCGAGCCCTGTTCAACAGCTTTTCAGTTTCAGTTTTTCAACAGTTTTTCTGAAAAACGAAGTACTGAGCAAGTTCCTGCAGTGGAAAAGCGCCTTATGTGTCAACGGGTACCTGTGCATGCTCAACCCTTCCCCTTGTGGCCAAAATGATGCACAATGACATGCTACTTTAAGTTTAAGCTGGAAAAACCAGGCTCTGCGTATAAAGAGGTGGAAATTGAAACAATGGAAATGAATGGTATGTTATTATTTTGAGGAACAAGATCAATATGTAATGAGGTTTAATGGAGCAGAAAAGTGTCTTATACAAATGATTGCTGTGCTGGCTCCCAGTGCAAACAAAATGAAGCCAAATAAATCTCTTTCCTTGAAAGCTCTTGGCCCTCAGTACAAATTACTCAGAGGGGCTTTTTACGACTCCCGTTTGTGTAAATATGTAGCCTGCGGTCTGTTTGCCACTCCCAAAATTATATTTTGGGAGGCTTTACAGTCAGGGTATTCATCTGCAAATAGACATGTCTGTAGGTAATAACTTCTGAGTTTATGTTTGGACCCACCTAATCATTTTTTCAGGTCTCTGGGGATGATTGACATTCCCCCCTGGGTGAACAATGTGAAGTTCAGACAAAGGACAGTCAGTAGCGATGTTGCCCTGTCCTTAGAGTTGGGTTACAATATTTATATTTAGGGTTGTTATGATGTCTAATGCATTTAACAGTTTCCAGCGTGCGTACTACCCAGTCTTTTTGTTTACAAAGTCACCTCTACTGTATTCAACATGCTCCACTCAAAAGGATAATTCACCAAGGGATGATGTAATTTAACAGAGGTGGCTTCAACTTCACTTCCAATTAAGCTCATAGGAATATAACCACACATGCAATGTTCTCATAAAAGTGGACATGAGCAATGGAATGGGAACCCATGTCCCCCCAATTCCCATACGCAGTATTCTTCAAATACACACACACACACACTCACTCTCTAATTACTCTCAAGGATGTAATAAGGTGGAATTCCAGCCCTTACTTCCATTAGGGTCACTGTCAACAATAGCGGCGCAGAAACTGATCCTGGCTGTCACTGACAACCCAGTCATTGAAGATCAGGTGATTTATTTCCATCATTTAAGCTAACCTTCCTAAAGTTATAGAGACTATTTTACTGTTGAAGTTCACAACGAAGTAATGCGGAAGTGCTAGAAGATGGTTTTTGTAACCGATATGCACTTGAGAGAAGCGCTCTGGAAGCGCTCTGATTGCCAGTTGAATACTGTATGCTCCAGCTGCAGGTAAGCCTTGCCTCCACATAGGAGGCATGACCTTTTGGAAACCTATTGGACACAGTGCCCAAGGCAGGCAAACAAGTACCTCATTACCTGATAAAAATAAAGCCATGCCCACAAAACTTGACCACAACATTCTAGAATGAAAAACATTTGGAGGCAATTCAGACTTTAGGATATACAGCAACTAATCAGCCAGAATTACCCAGAACACCTGAGCTTTAATGCTTTGTAAAGTTAGAGAAATAGCGGGGTTTACATGCACACTTTTTTGTCATTCTGATTGAAGCCATTCCGATTAAAGATTTTGGGCGTTTTTGAAGCGTTTTTTACAGAGCGTGCAATGGAAATACATCGTAAAAGCAGAAATACACTACAAATAATTTAAAATAAACTTTTTTCTTGGTTTTTAGCCCTGCCCTCTAGCCCCACCACTTCATCGATCAGACTGTTGTTAAACGTTGTATTCATATAACTTTGTTGCTCGCCTGAATTGTTGTCATAATATGTTAATGTATTCGTGATTCTCCATTACTGTCCTAAAGCCAGAAATCAGCGGAGGAAGATTTGCAGC
>JAOEHI010021907.1:0-27399 GCA_025447815.1 Percopsis transmontana | reverse complement strand
CAGCAGCTTGCCATAGATCTGGCTCCCAATCATCAGGGTCTTGCGCAAGTTGGCCACTCTAATTGACAGGCACAGGGCACCATTTTTTGGACTGATCACAGCCATGTCACTGAATGTAATGGTCTTGGCTCTCTTTTTAGGTAAAGACATTTTTGCCAGGATAACTCCACACAGGAAGCATTCAATAATGGCTCCAACGACAGACTGAATAGTAAGTAGTGCCACAGCACCTGGGCAGAAAGGTGTGATGGCTCGCAAACCATAACCAATGGTCATCTGGGTTTCCACGGAGAAGAGGAATGCAGATGTGAGCCCAAAAACATTGATCACACATGGTGTGTGGTTATTAGGGGGGTTCTGCCATAATAGGTCTTCATTGTTGCGGGCAATCCAGTACCACAGGAGGCCAAATATGAACCAACTTAGGGTGAATGAGGCAATGAAAACAAAGAGGACAAAACGCCAGCGGATCTCCACAAAGGTGGTCCAGAAGTCAGCAAGAAAAGCAAAGTGGCTTCTATACTTCACATTACCAAATTCAATGTTGCAGTGACCATCTTTGGTCACCAGTCTGGATCTGCGAATCCTTCTCTCGGCTTGTCGGCCCTGAATGAACCTCTTGAAGAGACCAGGCATTGTCTATTTGTCTATCAGAGAATATAAAAGTAATATTTCAGTGTAAAAAATAAATTGGAAACCATATAAAAAACAATACCCCAACATAACCAGCCATCATTACTATTTCGAAACGTCTTGAAATGTGTTAAAACATGATATTTGAATGTCTTGACGTATACGTCAGAGACATCTGAGACAATAGTCTTTTACAATAGCTTATATTGTGAAAATGTAAACGTGTGAAATGTTTTTTTAAGGCTTAACAATATAGAGCATTTGTGAAAATTTAGATAGTACACCTAAAATGTATACAACCTATCAACCTATTGTAGTGTCACTCCTTCAAAATGTGTTTCAAAATGTGCAGTCTAACAAAATAAACCATTAATAACCAGTAACTTTGTTTAGTGAAGAATACATATATTTAGGTACATCTACTGAGATATGTACAGTACATGCAGTCCATAAGTCGTTTTTAAGTTCACTTCACTTAATAGATGGATAGACATATAATCTATCTTAAATTCACATTAACATTTAAAGTACAGTAAGCTCTAAAATATGATTTTCAGAATTAAGTTCTTAAATGTTATTGCTATTATTTCACAATGCTTTTATCTAGGTTAATTTAAAAATATTTCACTAACATACTCAACTCTAAATTTCACTTGTATAAATCTTGAATTAATTAATAAAGTAGATTATAAAAATTGCGTCACACAGCCCATAATTATTACTACTACTACTACTACTACTACTACTGCTATTATCATTATTATTAGTATAGCTGTTATTATCATTTGTTTTAATATGATAGAGCATAAGCTCTTATGCTCTATAATCATTTTGAATGTAAAAAGTTTCGGTGTTCACTTGTGTCTTGCCTTGACCTAAAACATTGCCAATTCTGTTCATTCAGGTTTTATTTCCAAATCTAACATTGCGTTATTCCCTCAGTCAAACTCACCTCCTATAGAATACTTGATTGATTTCTAGGAGGGTAATACAAACATCAGGGAGGTCCAAGTTGTGTGATATCTTCGTTAAGTCCCAGTTATTCCCAGTACCAGGCACAGTTTATTTTTTGTAATTCTTTCCTATTTTTGCCTTGTATACTAACAATTGGAACAGCATGTTTTTCCTGCACTGCACTGACGTTTTCTGATGCATGTGCACTAACACCTGTATGCATTTATATAGTCATTGTTTAGTGTATTGCAATGATTCAGGTATTTCCACCCCTGCTATGTGGAGCTATTTAGCCCACAGAAGCCTAGCACTACAGGTCATGTGACAACGTGACCTCCTCCCACACCCCATATTATTGTACATACTATTACGCTGTGTAACTCATACCAGCTATTTTAGAGATCAGGAATAAGGAATGTGTTATTATTTACTGCAGACATGCACCAATGCGCACACACTCACAAACACATTTGACTGTCACCCGTGAATCATTGAAGACAAAAGTCACTACATTCAGTGGTTTGGAAATTCAGTGTATTATATAGTACTTTTGGCTCCTTAGGTCGAACTAAACTGGTAATCCAAGCCCACGAGAAGCACTTTATTACATGTTTCGATGTTCAGATTAAGTTTGCACATGCACATAATCAAGTGTGCGGTATAATATCCTCTTTGGTCTTTTTTGCAAGCAAGTTAATGCGTTTATATGGGAAATATGTATGGCTTGACTGATGTCATGTAGTTCATGCAAACGCAACCTGTGCGTTTGCATGAACTCATCCACTGATTTATCTAAGGTTTATCTGCATATTAAAGAAGTGTTTTTCTGGTAGTGTAAAGGCATTCATGGTAGTAAGCGCACAGTCAGCCCAACCATGCACCTCTCCTGCCCCATAGTTAGCTCAGTTTACTGTTTTAGCTTAACCCATGCCCCCTGGAACCTCTGTTAACCTCTGCTTCTCTACTTTTAAAGGTGTTAACCTTGGTCTTTTTGGTCATTTTTGTCATTGTTTTATTATTTTTTATAATTTAGTTTTTTGTTTTCATTATAACTGACATGTCTAACACTGGGAGACTTATTTATGCAACCCTCTATAATTTTACTAATTTTACACTAATCAACACAGACTGTCAGGTGTGAGTGTGGGCGTCGCCATTCACTGAAAGGATTTAACCTCATTTTAATATACAGTATTGGTGTTGGGGGAAAAAAAATAAATCTCCCAAACTGTGTCTAGTAATCTACAGACCAGACAAGTCAAATGAGAAGCCAACGTCACTTTGACGTGTTGCTATGCGTTGCTTCTTCCTTCCCACTCTACAGACACGCAGCCGTGAGCTTGCTTGCTAACCTAATCATTGCAGTTGGCTATTAGCAGCATTTCGTATGTTTATACAGCCTATGCCACTTCAAATTTATCGTCAGGAGATGTGTTGGGAAGTACAGGCTGTGGCATACTTCCGAATGCGCTGTCCGCGCTTGATGCGCGTATTGTACGCGTGACTGCGCATCTGGAATGCTTTGCCTGCACATTGACAACTTTTCACATGCGTACAGTATGCCACGGCCTTAACCTTCACAACAAATTTGTAAACATTACGGTTTTTTATGGTTTATTTGAAGGATGCATTATTCAATACTCAAAACTCTTCACTCAGCACAGTCAGTTGTCCACTGTAGACTGTTGTGGCAGCCAAGGTGCATATTGGTCATGAAATTGTGTAGCTGATACTGTAAAGACAACTGTGGGAAGAGTTTCTACAAAGTGGACTCAGTACTGAATAATGCCATTGTAACAAACTGTAAGTCTACGTCGGCGCCTTCCCCTCCCGCCTGTGTCTTGCTGGTGTGTGTCTCTCCAGGCTTCCAGCGCTCCCCACATGCACACCTGAACATTATCATCACATATTGTGAGTGGCACCTGTGGGGAGTCCGTATATACCGAGGTTTGTGTAAGCCCCAGCGTGGGCTATTGAACAACAAGCAGTGTTAGTCACGAGGTTATGCTTTGTTACAAACAGACACTGTGTCGCTTGCATTTTCTCCATTTGAGCAGTAAGTAAGTACAGAGCATTAAATGCTCATTCAGCTTCATCCCTGTGTCTCGTTCTTGTCTTAGCTCTCATTGCAACTCTCAAATCCCACCTACAGCAGCTTTAAAGTGAATCAATTAAGACTTATGAATAATTTGATGTCATTTGGTTGCATAAACAATGGCAGCTCCTTCCCCATCCATTGGAGTACTTAAATGAACAATGGTGATGATTTTTGCATGATTTTTGTATCAGTTTCTGTCTGTCAATCACCAGTCAATCCGACCAAGAGGCTAGAGACTCTTGTTTTCCTTATATTTCTTCCTTCCAGCAGCAATGTTTTATCCCACTGTAAATATAAAACAGGGTCCCATCACATTGTCATTTTATGATGTATTATCTCAGGAAGAAAACAGCATGTTCTCACCTTGACCATTTGAAAGCATTGATATATTTACTAAACAAATACAAAATAAATCAGTGGTGAGGCATGGCACCCATTCCAGATTGTATTTGCTTTATTGAAAGAAGTGAAGAAAAATGTGAGAATTTAAAGAAATCAGTTAATTAATTTTATAAGTAGCTAGTACTAACCAACACATTTTAATAGTCCATTTGTAAGTTATAGACACAGTGCCAACTTTGATCCTGGAAAAGGTTTCTTCATGGAATGCCAATAATTTTGTGGTTCTTTGCTCCATCATGCTAGACTATATATAAATGGCAGTGCCACTTCTGTTTTCAATGCTTTTGTTAAATTAAACGCAGTGTCAGAGAGTGATACTTTTCACTAGCATTCATTTAATAGACTATTACCAAGCCTTCAGGGCTATGTAATTATTTGTGACAAGTTATTTTAATTAGTGTTCATAGAATTGTATCTAAGAATTCTTCTTTAAATGCACAATTTAGACTTTCACATCCCTCACATCATTTTAATGGTGAGAATTTGGCTGGAAATCTGCACTGCTTGGTTTGACCTAAAAAGTATCATTATTATGGGGGGGTAAACAATGCTGTCTTCCAAGGATAACAGCTATTTTGCTGTGTCATCAGTCTCTCCCTTCAGAAAAAAGGACAAACAGTAAATTCCAAGCATAGCCTGGAATTGCTAAATCAAGCTGCTCTAGCTGTACTGCTTGTAAAAATATAAAAAATACTTTCCTCAAAAGATACCTTTATTTTATCGCTTCATCATCATGATACATTGATGCTAAATCATTTCCCTAATTCAAAGATAAACCACTGTAATGTTTTACTTTAATGGTTTTAAAATCTTTGCATTGAAGTCCTCCTCTTTCTGACTGCTGGATATGCATTAATACATGAATATCATGTAGTGGTGACATTTGTCATTCCACATCTATCATCTTACATCAATTTGCTGGGATTATGCCTTGTCCTAGACAAAAGTCAATGGAGCTATCCACAGAAATGGGCACATGATGAGTGGAAACTTGTGGATGTACTGTAACCAGCTGCTCATATTTTGACCATCGATGGGGAATTGGGGGAAATAATTAGGTTAAAAAACCTATTTGATGAACGTGGGAAAATTCAGATGTACTCATCACATATTTGGGGGGATACAACGTTTTGTGTTTAAACAACAATAATCATAATAATAGTACTAACTAATCCTGGATAAAAGCAAAGAGAAGTTTGGAGCTATAATTAATATATAGGTCTTTGCAGAGTCTGTGGATCTAAGGGCTCTGCTAGGGTGTATTATTGGAGCATACATCAAAAGTTTACATTTGCATATTCTTTCATCTTGTGTAACATTAAATCACATTTTTACTGCCTATTCATATTTTAGAAGCTGTGAGAGCTGATCGATTACCACACTGATCCTCATATACCACTATGGGCGCCTGGTTAGATGTCGACAGTCTTCTTGTCAATTCGGAATCAATACATAGCCTACAAGATAAAGTGTATTTGCGTACAAACTTTGCATTTTGTTGCCTCAACTCACTAACTTTACCAGCCTCCGATGGTTAGCTGCGCTAGTGGGAGAAGACAGAATAAGAGGTGAACCGTTTAGGAAATTAAGTTATCAAAGTAACTACCTGGTTTGCTGCTGGTGTGCATGGTTAAGGAGAATTTGTGTATCTGTGCACTAAATCTATCCAGTCTATTCAATGAGCAGTATAATGTGATGTTGACAAGTTTAAAAATATTAATTCAATTTATGTACCAGGTCACACAGACTTGAATTGTTGACACATTTTCCATTAAACTGTCTAATGTCTTAATGTCCTACTGCTCTTGTCAAATGTCAAATATAAAACGTAGTCCTCAGTGTGCGCACCAGTCTTGCAGGTCAAGAACTGTCATTAGGAACAGCTGATGATAATTCCAGAGCTTAATATATTCTCAGATTCTTCACAACCTGGCTGTGTTCAAAACGGGTTAAGATGCTGCCTCCTAAGGTGTGTAACTGGACAGTGAGGTTTCATGTGCCTTCAAATCAGATCAAATTCTCATTTCCTGTCAGTTAAGATGCCTTCAAACTGCCCCGGTCGGTTTTAAAGGCAGCATCGATGCTGCCTAAATACTGCCCATTGCCCATATCTCTGCATGGCAGCTCCCTTAACAAACGGACTGCACTGTAGAACCAGAATAATAGCCAGCTAGCTAAAGCCCTGCTAAAACAATGAATATCATTTTCTAGCATTGTAAGCATACACATTTTTTTTATTTTCAGCAAATCTCTTAATTACACCAATATTGTGTTTGTGAAACATAAAAGATCGTTAATTGTATTTTCGCGGTGTCTGAACAACCAGGAAATGTCTAGTGAAACTCATGAGGAGCGTTCAAGTTGTAGTCTTACATGTTCAATCAAGGGATACTAAAAACATTTCTTATCAGCGAATCTGTTAATTAAACTTTGTGCTTGTGAAACTATTGTGCACGTAGAAAACATAGTACAAACTTAAAGGCACATCTATTGCATAGATGTAGCTGACACGCCCACATGCGAGTGACAAGTCTAAGCCGAATTCGTATATGTGGGAGTGTGGGCGTGGTTTAGCCCTGTCTCTTTGTGGGAGGGAATGTTTGTATGTGTGGTTCACGGGACTGGGGGACAGGTGTGGGTCATTATTAATCACCTGTCTCCCCTTTTAATGGAGGAGTGAGCACAGCTCAGGAGAGAAACTCCAGTAGACGTGAAACCTGGCGGCATGAGAGCAGGCAGTGTCGAGTCCTGCATGAACATTCCAATATGCCAGGCAGTGTCTAAGTCCTGTGAAATTCCTAACCTGTGGAATAAAACCGTGCGAAGGATAAACTAGAAATACCGTGTGGACAGTTGTGTGTGTGCCACAGTATACAAATGTATGTTTTTGGGGCTATTTTCACGCTTAGATTTTTCAAATGTTACAGAGAAATAGACACTGTGCTATCATATATCCAGTGACTGTAACCAACTCAATTTGTTTGATATGTTGGGCATGGAAGGAAAAGCAAAAATCCCATATAACTGCAAAGCTCCTGCAGGAACGTTCAGCTGACTAAGGAGGTGGTGCACCCTTCTGTGCAACCCTGTGCAGTGTTGCTAGCACAAACATGATCTGCATAGAAGAGTCATGATCGCACAAGTCAACATTGGACAATGCTAAAGAGCTTCTAGATAAGTCAGAGGCCTTTTGAACCAAGTGCTGTGGACTGATAAAGTTAAAATTAAACCCTTTATGCACAATCACAAAAGGTACATTTTGACCCTTTTAGTCCCTAGACTGAAAAATCATGGAAAATCTGTGGGTAGATCTTTAACATGCTGTGCCTAAAAGAGGGCGACCAAGCGACCAGCCCAAGCCCTGGTCGTGGCTCTGTCAAGACAGAATCACTCCCATATCTTCCACATACCAGGAGGGTACCTAAAAGGGCTATGTGACCCCCTTACATAAATGAATACATACTAGTTAACTCCCAACTACAGAAACTTCCCAATATGGAGTTCAAGTTAACCAGCAACAACGTAATCTGGACACTTGATCTAAAAACCAACTCGGTGGAGGCACGGACCACAGCAGGTTCTGCTGGGTACCCTGTGACCTCTTACTTTCACCTGGTGAGCTAAGCGAGTAGTTCCCACACCCTCTCTCTCGTACCATGAAGTGATAGTATACAAAGACTCTTCTCTTGTCTAATCAAATACAAAATTTAATGGTTTTTTTGTCAGCTATATGACTTAATGTCAGGAAATGTGATAGTGTGGAACAATTAACTGGAACACAAGACACAAGTGTTTTCTCTCTTCACATGAAAGGCTGTATAAGAGTAATAGGAAATCATTTAGATATACAGAAATACTGTATGAGGGAAACACTAGCCATGTTTGATATCCAGGGTTTCACGCTTTGAACAAAGGGGACTTGCCTCATGCATAAAAGTTTGATGGGCTGGAAAGCCCATTATAGACCGTCATAGATCGCCTGGACAAGGAACTTGATCCGTTTGGGCTCAGCAGCTCTGTCCAGGTAACCTTCCTTTCAATAGTGTTGTCCCATCTGGTCGAGGCCAGACCAGACCATTGTATTTGGTGAGCTTCCTCTCAAATTGCTCTTCCAGGCGACCTTCCCATGGGACTGTCAACCTCAGCAGCACGATGACTAATAATGAATGTGTCAAGCTGTCTTATTAAAGACAGACAGTACAGTCGAATTAATAGATTTCTCCACAGGAAAAGCAGTAGAAGGAGGAGGTCTTGGCTTTGATCAATAATTCTGTAAACAGCGTCCATTAAAAAACACAGCCGGGGGCCAAACCACAGTCAGGTTTGTATTCTTGCGTTGCGATATACTTGCCCAATCGTCCCAATTGGCTAGGGATTCATTCAGAGCGTGGGCTAGATCTCCTCTATCTAATCCTAGCATCTTAATTATTGTAGATTTATTTCATGATGTTCCATAATCCGCTGCCACAGTCTCCCTAGAGGGTCAAGGGGTAGGCGGTAGCAGGGGCTACACTGTAACTAAGCTGTAACCACGGACACCAACTCAATGCAGGAAGCACATGAAGACATCTCATAGGCTGTCTGCCACATCGTCATAGTGATGGTCCCTTATCGTATTGTGCTTCTATTCTCTGTCTCTCTCTCCCTCTTTCTCTCTTTTTTTCCCACTTATTTTTCCCATTTTTGGTATTTTTATCTATGACGATGATCTATCTCTTTCTCCGAAAGAATCCAACATGCAGCCAAGCAGACTTTTATTGTGTTGCAGAGTAATATGAATGTACGATATTAACACCACTGCCAGTGCTGCTGCCGTTGTCCTTGAGCAAGGCACTGGCACTAAATTATATATTTATCCAAGAATGCAACGTGTCAGGGTTTAGATTCATACATTTATTGAAAAATTGGGATATTCTTTTAATGAAATATTTGTTTTTAAAATATGTTTCCCCAATTAATTACCAAGAGGCTAATGAGCTTGCATATAGGTGCAAACCTCTCTCTCTCTCTGATTTTGTCGGTCATATATTTAGAACTGAACCTTTGCTTCTAGTTAACTTCCTCTATACAGCAGTTAACCTGCCTCCTTTCATTTTCTATTGTGCTTCCTGTGCTGTATATCTGCAAATTGCTCTCTGTTCAGCTCTCTTTGTCACTTGGTCTCTCTATATCTGTGTTTTTTTTCTCTGCCTGTGCCTTGACTTTATATCTATTTTTAAAACCCTGAGGGCCTTTTCTTCAACTGCAGTTTTAAAGCAATTGATTACACCGTGCTCCACTTCACCATCCTCCCTCTCTCTCTCTCTCTTTCTGCCTCCCCCCGTTTTTTACTCTTCTGAGCATATTCCACTCTGCCTTTGCCCGCAGAGAGGCATGCGCACACACACACACAAACACACGTATGAGGGACAGTTCCAGCGAGACAAGAGGTCCAGGCTCTATGTTGAAGTGAGCGTGCGTGCGTATGTGTGTGTGTGTGCGTGCGTGCGTGCGTTGCATTGTGGTGGTGGGGGGCGTTTATTAAATGTGGAAGAGACACATTCACATGCTCTCTCTCTCTCTCTCTTTCTCTCTGTCTCTCTGTCGTATTCAGAAGCTCTCGCACGACAGCAGCGGTGTAGAGAGAGCAGTGGGCAGAGGAGAGCTGGGTGGCAGGCAGCAGGAGGCAGGAGGACTACCGCTGAACAAAAGACAGAGGAGGAGCGCTGCTAGAGGAGCAGCTGTGAGATGCTTCGACGGCAGCCTGGCCGCTACCACTGCAGAGACCTGAAGGTAAGCCTGACGCCCGGAGAGCAGGGAGAAAGAAGATGGGAGGGGGTTTGAAGGAACAAATGAAGAGGATTTGAGGGGGGGGGGTGTAAAGTCAGCACCGGGTGCCGCTACCGCCGTGGCTTGTTTTCAAAGCTGGCTGCTCCGTGCTCCGTGCTCCGTGCTCTGTGCTCCGTGCGTGTCTGCCGACAGCATCGCGTTTTGTCTTTCCATCCCTTGTTTTACTGCACAGACACACAAGCCCATCAGGAGAGCACGACCTGATCCAAAGTGCTATGGGAGTACGAGCTGTACGCTTGTGCAGAGAGAGAGAGAGAGAGAGAGAGAGAGTGTGGGGGCTCAAGAGCGAGAGATAAGAGCTAACAAAATAGATAGCGTGCGAGAGAGTGACAAAATAAGGCAGCAGGAGAGAGGGAGAGAGAGAGAGAGAGAGAGAGAGAGAGAGAGATCGGGAGAAAAGAGCGTGCAAGCGAGCAGAGATTGCAGCTCCATAAAAGTGGCTCCATCACCAGTATGTTATCTCATCACCTTCCCGACTCTGCATCCTATTTCACTGATGTCACTGCAGCTATAGATCATGTCTGTGCCTTAGCCTGCCCTCACAGCGGGGGCAGGGGGAAGCAGTGATGAGGGATAAGCATGGAAATGCCAGACTCCCCTTCAGGTTTGCTTACTCGTGTTGCGCTGCCACACTATCACCTGGCACGCCACACGCCGAGGTAGGCCCGCGTCTTTGTGTTCCATGCCCTCAATGACAGGCCCACACTTTGATTCTCTGAGGGCAGTGCAGGAGTTTTACGAGCGCAGCGACAGAAAGCTCTACAGCAAATGCATGCTTCCGTGTGTGCGTGTGTGTGTGTGTGTGTGAGTGTGTGTGTGTGTGGAGGAGGGGAAGTTGCCAACCAGCAAGACACGGCACAGCATGTCTCTGCTTTCCCACATTTCCACACAATAACAGTGGGATATAGAGGGAAGGGGATGGGGGGGATACAAGCTGTACAAGCTGTTCGCCTCCAGCCTTTTTTCACTGGAATATTTGAGACAAAATACCAAAAGCATCATGAGCAAATCATTTGTACTGATCACCTCCAAGCGCTCGTCCTCCAAGCGCTGTGGATCGCTGCTGCTTGGGTGAGGTTCTGATGTGGGCTACAGTTGTCTGCTGCTGGGCACCAGAACATACAGTAGCACGCGCCTTGACTTGTGGCGGTAAAACTTTGATGGCACTGCAGTGGCCTTTGCTGCCATATTGACCAGCTACTGGATGGGGTCGGGATGGTGCACTGGCACTGTGCAGTTTCTCTTTCATGCGTTTCCTTTGGCAGAATGGTGAGGAATAACCGAGGAAAGGAAGGGACTATATACATGAAAACCACCTTTATACTAGCACACTGCTAGCACTACTTTGGCATACAATGAAACACAAAGGGCCGTCAGCTAGGAGTAATTTGCGCACACGTTAAGTGCTGCGTAAAAAACAATCTTTTCACTTTAGACTACTCCTACCTTGAGCTGGTTGATCTATGAATGACCATTTGGTGGTTGCAGGGGAGAACGAAAGCTCCAGGTATGTATTATCTTCTAATACATTGCTCTTTGATCTTAATAACGGCACTATCGGTGTCTCTGCGACGCTGCAATTTGTTTTTCCACTGTTCCTGACGATGCCCTCGCATGCCTCACACGTGCACAAAGTAGAGGTAACATTCAGTTAGATCTAAAGAGCCATTTAAATAAGATTACACTGTGAATTATTAATTGGAGCTGTTTATGCGTTGCGTCTCTGGGGTAGGAAGGGAGCTCCCAGTGCTCTCCTATCAAACTGGCACATTGGTGTCAAGAGCTTACCGGAGCATGAAGAATTGTGCGAGCAAAAATATTTTATAGATTCTATATAAACTTTAATTAACGTCAATTGTGGACAGGCCTGTGTGGATTGAGACCCATTTTCCCGCAATGCTGAATAAATATATTTTTAAAAACAAAATAATGTCATTCAAGTTATATAAGCTCCTCCATTGTTGTGGTGAAACTTTTTCTATAACTGGTTTGGCAAGTGCATCCAAAAGTACAATATTTCTTTTAGCATAGTCAGAAAGAAAATCATCCTATGCTATTTATTTATTCCCTCATAAATCTGCGACTATTGCACATTCAAAGCCTTGTGTTTATTCCATTTAATAGATTCACCTTCAATGTTTATGTAGGAGATTTACGGCTATGACTATCCCAGCTTCCTGCTACAGTAATGACCTCACCAGGCGTGTGTGACACCCTGCTCTCAGACATCGAAGGTGGATGGTGGTGCAGCAAACACACATTTACCTTTGTGATAAATACGTCCAGTCTCCAGGGGTGACGGCTGAAAAGATCAGCCTCTTAGTCCTCTAAATCCACCTCCACATCCTGAACACGCATTCACACACAAACGGTACAACCCCAAGCCTTAGTTCTTTCACTCTATAGAGGGCCTCTTGTTGTCTTGCTAATGTAAAGATTAGCAGTGCTAATATTTCATCAGCTCCGTGACGTGTCTGGCGAAGTGTTCTCTACATTAATTGCAGGTAACCAGATTAGGGTAATTGTTACTGATCCTTCCTAATTATATGGCACTTCAATCAGAAGTACGTTTAAGGTTCTGAAGGTTACATTTGGATGTCCCATACCTAACAGTGATGAGGCATGCTAATTGGTTGTTACTTGCTTTGAGGTCATAATGGTCTCTCCTCTTATCGACTTTAAGTGTCGCTGCCTTGTTGTGCAGAATTACTTTCTGGCTGTACAACCTTAGTGCCTGCGGGGCCCTTTAACTGGAGGTCTTTTCATTTAGAGAAGATCCCACTGTTATTCATGGGGATTTTTTGGGAAGCATGTTAGAAGATAGCTAAAATGCGTTCGTCTAGTGTTGATAAGCATTCACATCGAGTCAGGTGAGGCTACATTGTTCAAGCCTGTTACTGTATGGGTTAATCACATAAACATTTTCCATATCTCAGCATTAGGGCCCTAGTTTCCCGTCAAGCCGCAAGCGGAGGCGCACGGTGCAAGTCGATCTAACGTGTTGGCCAATACTTTTTTTGCTAATTTCAGGACGGCAGTAAGCGGGCGCAACTGAGGCCCAGTTGGACGGTTGGATTAGAATTAATAAATGATCAGTGGTGGGGGCTGTGTTCAACTATGGCCAATCATATCAGCTCCTCTCATTTCCTTTACCAGCAGTACGCTCGCTGTCCCGGCGAATATTCATATATTCGCAGTACACACTATAGGGCAACATGACCTTACATTGACTGGAAGCCATGGTTGAGCTTTGAGTGAAGTGTGTAATTGGTAATTAATGCAGTCTAATTCATATGTAGTTAGAGGACAAGTCTCCGAGGGTGTTTCAGTTTTTGCATAACCATCAATGAAGCATGATGGTCCGTCCCCCACAGGGAAGCACATCCCCAGCCTTGTTCAGCCTAGGAGAGAAAGGCACGTATGGTTAAGGAGACTCTGGCCTGTAACAGCATAGGCTACAGCATGCATACAGTATACAACAGTGTACAGCATGGAAACAATTTTTTTGTATTCCATTATTTATTCCAGAGCATGCGCATGTGTTTTAAGTGCCTGGTCGAGTTGCAGCTGCCAGATACAATCTATCAACGTAGCTGCTGGCCATTAGGACAAGAAAAATGTACAGTAGATTTAAACACCCAGCTAACAAACAACCCAATCTGTTGGGTTTTAAACAGCCATAGGTCAGAAGCCCACATCTGTAACCTGAAGATGTAACCTTCCTTCTTGGCACTCCTCTCCAGAGTGAGAGAAAAGCAGAGACATGTAAGATTCACATCAACCCAGATCGGTTTTGGATGCAGGGCAATCTATCCTGCAGGATCCACTATACACTATATATGCAGTCCAATGAGTAATGGATTATTTATGTTGTTTTAGGGCATATGTCAGTATGCTTGAAGTTATTTTTAAAGCGTAGACAAGGCTTTCGAAAATGCTGTGTACTTCTGTTTAATCAAAAGCCCTTGAAATCTTGTAGCATTGAGCCCACATGCCATGGAGAAGAACAAACACATGTACAATAGGCTGCTGTTAAGCGATAAGATTAGGTTCAGAGCGGTGAATTACATTAGCTAGCTAGGAGAGCTATACTGCTCATAATAAAGGGGCAGCATAGTCAAGTGGTCTAGGTGTGGGACTCCCAGCCGGAAGGCCGTGGGTTCGAGTTGGCCTACCTGTAAGCATCCTTGAGCAAGATGCCTAACCCCTATCTGCTCCATGTAATAGCACCATGTAATAGGGTAAGTTGCTTTGGATAAAAGCGTCTGCTAAATTACCTAATTGCAATTGTAATTGTAATTCTAGTCCCCACTTATTCTGTGTTCTGTTGACTTGTTTGCCTGCTAGCATGGAGAGATGGAAAGTCATTGAGCACATCGCAATGAAAGCCCACCAGAATCTACCGATAATAATAATAAGAAACTGGGTGTTGGACAGTGTCTGTCCTCTCCTTAACCCGTCAACCACCCCAACCCAGGCCAAGCACACTCCTCATCCCAACCTGTGCTCTCTCTCTCTCTCTCTCTCTCTCTCTCTCCAGCCCATCACATATTTCTGTGTGGGTGAAGAGGGTGTTGTTTGGCTGCAGTGGGTGTTGGCTTCTGATCCCATCCAGCAGCACTCGACAGCGCTGTGGAACCGCAGCCATCACTTTTTTTCTAAAACCTCATCTTACCCTCACGACAGGCCAGCGAGCCCACTCAGCACAGCTATTAATGGCTCCGGCCGTAGTGTTTTTTCCCCAAGGATGTGTGTATGAGATATACTATAAGAGAGATGGAGAGAGAGAGAGAGAGAGAGAGAGAGAGAGAGAGAGAGAGAGAGACGTTGGACATTTCATTAGGCAAATTGTTTCTCGGACGTCTCGGTGCAGCAATGTCACTCCAGAGAAGGTGATCCGTGAAGGGACACACTCACAGCTCACTATCAGACACAACGGCCAAGCGCAAGGGATGGTGTGTGTGTGTGTGTGTGTGTGTGTGTGTGTGCGTGCGTGCATGCGTGGGTCTAGGCCTGGAGCCAAAATGGCTAGGGACATTTTAGTAATTTGCCCTAGTTGACCTCAAAGTGTCATAAGTGAGCGGAGATAGGGCTGTAGCCACATTATTCCGTGGGCTAGTGGACGCCTGGTACGCAGGACGGAGGACAGAGAATGTTCTAGGCTATGGAAAAAAAAATTCTCTCTTTTTTTCTCGATTACACATGATGAATTGTAATTTCCGCCAGAAAAACTGCTAGCTGTGACTTCCACATCTCTGGATGAGTGGCCACTAATAGTGACATTTGGGTTGTAAGGATGTGATGTAAGGATTACTGCAGAGCTTGCATCTTCTCACTGCAGTGTGTGACCTATCACATTATGTGCTCAGCAACTGCCAGGACGGGCTCATATCTCAAATCCTGGACATTTTCAGAAAGGAGCCATCTGTATAAAATTTCATCTAAAATCTATAAAACAGAGATTTACGGTTTACACTGTGGTTTACAACAAAACGAGTTTCTCAACATGACGATTGTAAAACAAGCACATCTTGAGTTTCAAGTAGATGTTTCTGCCAAGACCCGTTCTGTGAGAAGAAAAGTCTACATTGATTACCTCCCTATAATGGGAGTAAAAGGTTTTATAGAGTTACAGTACGTTTTTTTCTGTTTTCTTTTTTTCCTTTTCATTTCTTTTCTAGGAAACAATTCTGGGGGTGATGCGTGCAGCTGGACACAGTGGCTGTGTCTCTTTACAGAGTTTCAACGCTCCCATCCGTGTTATTGGAGCAGTAATTAGTATTGATACAGAAAGCTGGGGTCGGCACAAAGCCAGCTCTTACCTTTCAGCATTACATACACGGTTGAATAGGCTACATTAGGTTTTAGAAGTTCTCTGAATAGAGATAATTAAAGCTAAAACTCTCCACGTCTCAACGAGAAGGAAACAACTGTGTGATAAAGCCAGATACGCATGACCAAAAAAAAAAGAAGAGAAAATGTATCCTTATGGACAGTGTTTTTACGTTTTTACACTGTCAGCAGAAACGCAGAATGCATGTTTCACACCAGCATCCACTTGGCTTTAAGCACGACACATCAGCGGAGAACTTATCAGGACGCAAACACTATTCAACCAAAGCATCCTGTTACTCTCCCCACTAACAAGATAAATGCTTGTTGCCCTCTTAAAACGTCAAGATAAATCACTGCTGCCGGTACCCATGTTCGAACACCTTCGCGTTTGGGCTTGTTGAACAAGCTGCTATGAAGAGGCACACAATCAGCGACCTTGCTGAAAATACACAATGAGATCACAAATCCCCAGGGAATCATGTTTAATGTATGAGCCCCCTTATAATGACTGGGAGAGCAAGACCTCACGGCACCTTTAATCTATTCACTGAGGTGTTTCGGAAGCTTTGAGTCGTGTCCCAAGACTCAGCTGTCTGTCTTTCTGTCTTTTCTCTGCTCAGATGCCTGTCACGTCACGCTGCCCTTTGCTTTAGACCAGCCGAGTCAACATGGCATTCCTGTGTGGCTCGCATTTGTGACGTCAAGCCCTGCTCTTTGCATATTTCTTCCTTGCTTGCCAAGGATTGACCACATAACTTAAAAGAGAGATGCTCTTTTGTGTTTTCAAAAGGAAATGGGTTTAGTTTCAAACCCAAACCAGGGTCTCCATGGGTTAACAGCCTCTTGTGGGGTTCAAAATAAGTTTTTTATGAGATTGATGCTGCTATTAAATGCAGTGTTGGCTGTTATTAATTCCTGCATAAGGAGACATTGAAAGTGTTGCTTTTCGTCCTCTCCTGTCAGTTTGAGCCTTGTGCAATTGATGCTTAAAATACGAGTTAGGGCCTACAGCTCAGCAGGCGATAGCTGTAATAACTTCCAAATCAGATTCTACAGTCACCTCAACAGTGCATAAAAGACAAAGTAACATGTTACACAAGCTCCGTATTAGATGAAATGACCTTTTCAAACAAAGATGATGTTGAATTTGCTGTGACAGTTTAAGAAGACTGTTAAAGAAAACTATATCTTTTATTTTGAAATATGATGTAATACACGTGTATTTGTGTATGTGTGCGTGTGTGTGGGGGTTGTATATGTGTGTGTGGTGTGACTGTGAAGCCAAGGCAACTGACAATGATGTGCCTCCTCTTTGGGGGAATGACGAGGTATAAAATGCAGCTGAGCCTGCCTCCTTCTCCAGGCGAATTAGCAAACAGCATGTGTGTTGGGTCATCTCCCATGTGAGGAGGCCAGCTTATCGTGTGCATTAGTGTTCTGCTCCAGTCATCCTTGTCTGCATGACAGTATACGTCCGCACAAGTTGCTGATGACAAATTCAATTCAATTAAACATTGATTTTATTAAAAAGTGTATTAATGACAGCTTTTCAATCGTGAAGGTTGGCTCAAGGACTGACTACTGTTTGATTTGTACATAGTTATGCAATCTTCTATTTAGAGGCTGTTTCAGCGCACCAGCCATTCAAGAAGAATTTGGAAAAAGCCTTGCAAAGCGCAACAATATAAAGCATCGTGGCTTTTTAGATGTATAAAACATGTTCAGTCTTCCTAATTACAGCTTGACTGCATCATAAGTTTGCTTTCTTTAAAATATGACAAACAATACCAAATTATAGTATAGTATAAAGTAAAACATATTATGTTTGTGTGCCATTATAAACCACCTTATGTTTAGTGGGTCCTAAAAGGAACAAATAGGCCTATTGATTTATTGACTTATTGAGTTTTTTGCATGTCATAGGTCTACCTCATGACAAGCAAAATAAATAGGTCTTGATAAATACAGTATTCATCTAAACAAAAATGACTATTTAGCAGTGGTGGACGAAGTACTGTACACAAATCCCTTGGTAAATATTACTCCAGTAAAAGTAGAAGTCTTCGATAAATTTCTACTTAAAATACTAAGTATAAAAAGAAAACATTATCATTATTTAGTATGGTTATGTTTGTCAGGGGTTATAGGCAAACGTTCCTATTTATTCCAAAAAAATTGTGTGTATGCATAACCCACAATTGTGTCCCATTAGCCATTATAGAATATGACAATGTCCTGCATTGTTTTCTTACTTAAGAAGAGTTCAGGTGAAGAAAGGTGCATAGGATGCAGCTGACTGTGGTAGAAAAGTGCGGGTTATCTTTAACAGAGCTTGCTGAATGCTACCCTGTTTCATTTTCACCAACTGGTAACCACATTGGAATTGCTTTGGCAATAATCACAACATCATGTTCATATTTTCTGAACAAACGCCCTAGATGGACCTAATTAGGTGCCTTAAAAGGATTTGTAGGAGAAGGCGGATTTCACAATTAAACAGATCACAAGAAACCAACAGAGAAAACCACAAGAGAGGACCAAAACAGAGCGAAAAACCTGAGAGCGCCCTCTGTGGCCACTCTGAATTCTTCACGTCCTACACACAAAAGTAGTTTATTCAAAAGTAGCATATTAGGTTTGAAATGTAGTGAAAGTAAAATGTCACTTTGAGTAGAGTACAGGTGGACGTGAAATTGATATGTGAGGTATAACGAGCTCACAGAAGAGACTTTAAGGCCTAATGATTCCGAGACAGTTCAAGTAACATCTTTAACTGCTCCCTACCCGATTGTCATCAATAAACTGTGATTACTCGGTTTCATCCCCGAGTCGTCCCTGGAGTCGTCCCTGGTTCAGACACAATTACCACAACAGTACTAATGACGTACAGAGCTGGTATTTAGACAAATCCAGGCTTTTCCAATCCTCACCAAATCTGTTTAATTTAATTTTTTTTAACAATATTTAAAGGTTTAAAAAGAAACTTCCCTGCACAAGGTTTATATAATGACTTGCCTGTGCACAGTAGGTCCCCATGTAGTTTTCCCTTGTACTCCTTTGTACAGGTTGTAATGGTAACTCCCCAGCCCCCTTCCTCACCCACCTCACAAAGCATTTTTCAAAATTGTGGGCGCAGACACTCACAGCAAGTTTAATTACTCTGGATGGTTACTGCTGTTACATGTACAATATTGGAAAGAAATGTTGTAAATGTGTATTGTTCAATTGGATAGTTTTCCTATCTGGCCATTTTCAATGTGTTGAAAAAAATGAAAAGTGAATGTAAATTCAGATTTTTCTCTCTTTACTGTAGGTGTTGAGCTTCAGCTGAGGATGGCAGGCGATTCTCGAGTCCTCATGGACCACGACATGGAGATAGGTGTCACACCGGGACAGGTAAGCTACAGTACACAGCCACTGGTCATATATATACTGGCCATTAAATGGGAAGGGGAAAGATGGAGACGAAGAGAAGAGAAATAAGGAAAGGTTAAGAGCTAGATAAAAGATATGCAGACAATTAACAGAATGAGGGAAATAAGAATGAGGGAAATAAAAAGACCTATACAATATACAGTATATACTACCAGTACTATAGGTGAGCCCATATGCAGTACTTTATTAATCCCCAGGGGGAAATTCTAGTGCTGCAGCAGCAATTCACTTAAAACCAAACACACAATGAGGTAGGTAAAAAGACAGGACACAGAATTACAAATTATATATCTATAAAAACTATTTTAGATCATAAAATTGAATGATAATAATAACAATAATAATGGAATAATGGCATTTTTTACTTTAAGGCATGATGGTGAACATGCATCACCACACATACTGTTTCTCGGTAACACTGGCGGGAGCGTTTCTAAACCTGGAATCTTCTCTTTAAAACATCCTCCTTTTATTTACTCTTGAACTTTGATGGGGATTCTTTTTGATGTAATCAGTTTTTTAACATCCATCATAAGGTTGACGAATGTAGGATAGTAGCTGCATAAGCAAGTAACCTAGACAAATGCCCTGTTTCATTTAACCTGAGTGTGAGTAACCTAATGCTATCTGGCAGGTTTATCTCTATTTTATTTATCTTTGTGTATTATGAATTTTAGTGGAGATAAAGTAGATCTTAGAGGGGTTAAAGCCCCCTAAAATAGGCCTGTTGACGCCAGTAGAAATGCACAAGGACCAGCCAGTGACAAAAATTCTTTACACTTCACACTTGCTTATTCACCGTGACCGTAGGCGCATAAACAGATGGCTCAGCCTGCTTGGCAGTGGAGGTGGGAGTACAGGGGGAAGGGGTCTCTGGTCTCTGAAGACACCATGCTTACAACTCCTAATGGATGGTGAGAATGCGATGGTTGTTTGTCGTGATTCCCAAGCCAAATGGATCTTGTCCTCCCTGAGCAAGTATGGTCATGAAAGCCAAATGAGAAAAAAAAACTGGGGCCACACAGGGAAAGCTAATGAATTTGTTTATGAGCCTTAGTCCCAAGGACAGTATTGACCACGGAGGCCAAGGTTTGGCTCGCAATGTCGGTGACTGCTTCATGTTTCACTCATTTAGCTACTTCCTTGACAAATCAAATGACAAAACTAAGCATGGATATTTTGGCTTTCTTTAAATGAACGGCCACAAAGTAACGTACTGAGCTTCAATTTATAACTGTCTGTTAAGGTTGGCTCTAATGTGGTCCTCTGTCCCTAGGCAAACTGGGTAATAGCTGAGTTCAATGACATCCGACTGATGAACTGTTACTAGAGTTGTTAATTGCTATGCTGGTCACAGAGTATTGTCTTTCAGTTGCTCAATTTCAATCTCTCCTTGCCACACATTCTCTATGTGAATTTGAACTAATCTTTAACTAATGTGCATACCGTAAAACAAATGAAAGCAGAGTCCCAAATAGACGCAGGTTCCTTTTACTGCCAGGTGTGGCTACACACAAATAAATACCGGTCTCAATTAGACGCGGGGTCTGGTTTTTATGAAGCTGCTTAGATCGCGCATATCAACCAGTTCACACGCCACACCTTGTATTTCTCACTCTGAGAATCCCAAAATATATAGATATATTTCCTCACTTGCGCTTGCTTGGTGCCCGTCAATGTTCGCATGGTGAACTGGAGATCCTTTCCGCACACTGCACGCACATACCTGAACGCCCACATGCAATAGCCTAGTAGGGAGTGCACTCAAATTATTTTATTCATGAAATAATACCGTTCTTGTGGATAGGCTACATGACTCTGGTGGCATGCTTCATCAAAATGTAAGACCCCTGTTCCACCATGCTGGCTGTCCCATTTATAGACATCGTTTTGGCTCTGTGATTACCTCCTCTGCCGGCTCAGAGGCGGAACAACAATGACCCCCCATTCCGCCTCTGTACCTTTTACACAGAGCGACGAGGCGGAATGAAGGCGCAATATTCTCGCTGAAAATGTAACAAGGGCTACATTAACTGAAGCGGCAGGTCCAATAACCACCTCATTTGTGATCATTTGAATTATGTTTATATTATTCTACAATAAAATACAACTAAACGAAATCACTTGCCTGTGATCTAATTGATAATGTGAGCAAGTAATGTTAAGGGGATTTAAGTATAGCCAGTAGATAGCTTTTGTAGAGACTGCGGGTTATTCCTCTATGTTGTGAGGCAGAGCACTCTGGCACGTTATTTAGTAAGACCATGGACATACTGTAATTCTGAATAGATTTTTATCATTCAGATGTTAATAATATCACTCATTGTTAATAATGTTTCAATTGTGTTTTTATGCCCAGGCAAAAATTACACATACATTAAACATTGCATATATTTGTCTGTTTCAAAGATGTCAGGGAAGAAGCAGAAATATCTGTTTTCATGGGCAGCAAAGGGTCAGCCCCCTTCCAAAAAAGTTGCCAGGTCAGAGGAGACAGTAGAGGAAACAGTGGAGGAGGCAGTGGAGGAGACAGTAGAAACAGGAGAAAGTAGAAACAGGAGAAAGCAGAAAGCTTTTAGTGGAGCAGCCACCTATAGGTATAGCCTGTAAAAGTGAGAGGTCAACCAAATGGCCATTCATCAGCACAGGCACCACCAGCTCCTATTATTGGTGCCATGTCTTGTTTTATTAGATTTTCCAATTGATTCCATTTCTACTTGTGCTGGTCAATATGTAAAATTGACCAGTAAAGTTTGGTAAAATGGCAGGAAACTGGTTTTTAAGTTGCAAAAATTATTGGGAGAGGGGCTGCCACTGTCAAAATGCGTAATTTCAATCCGAACTTTGGTGATACTTGGCATTTCTGAATGTAGGCAGGGTCAGTTCAGTCATTTAAACCTCCTATTGTGTTCGGGTAAAAAATCACAAGTTTTTTAAGTTTAGATGTGTGAAACATACTTTTCTGACCAAAACAAGGCTTCATTAAATCCTTAACAATGGCCTACTGAATAATATAAAACACATTTTGATCATTTGTCTTTTTTTTTACATGTTGCCATCATGTATAACAAATTACAACAAAACAAATAATATAAATCAAATCCTATAACCGTGTAATAATACAATCACAATTACAATTAGCAGATGCTTTCATCCAAAGCAACATACAATTACATGCTGCTATTACAAGGAGCAGATGGGGGTTAGGCTTGAACTCGCGGTCTAGGTCTTGGGAGTCCAAGACCTGAAAATAGGCTTGAGCTTTTCTTGGACTCACCACATACCTGGCACAGCGCGCACACACACGTCACTTACTTTGTATACTTTTATGCTGGTGTGGGTTCAAGCCCCAGAGTTGGCCTACCTGTAAGCATCCTTGAGCCTTGAGCAAGAGTCAAATTTGACCCGCGAAAACTAAGGGTGTATACCCTTTTTGAACACAATAAAAGCCCGGGCTTTAATTTTATTTTACGGCATAGCTGGAGCAACAGTTAAAACACCACATGAATGCCATTCACAAAGACTGTACATTTGGTATGTGAAAAATATGTGTCCTTTGCTTCTACAGTTGTCTCCCTGCATTGTAAATTCAGTAAAAGATATAAAGATGAAGCAGCTCAATTATGAAGTGTACCTTTAGGTATAGAAATAGAGCAGCATCATACCCCATCTTCCAAGAGTGTTATATCTCAAGGAAGTGGTTATTTGAAAGTTCAATACACACGAGGATGTCACGGTGCCTCAGACATGACCTTATCCAGCTGAACTGTTGTTGAATGTGAGAACAGACGGCCTTTGCACCAGAAAGGGATCTGACTTAGTGCCACCCTAATAGGACATGACTTTCCCAGTGCCAGCCAGCGCGGCTCTGGGGGGAGCTGGATCACAGGTGTCTGATTAACACCTAGAGATTCACACAGCACAGGAACTATCCTCCTGCCTCAACACAATGCTATATTTCAATTAACAACTCTGGGATGTCAATGTACTGCCAATGTGTCCTTGGCCTCCGTGTGCACATGCGTGTGCACATGCGTGTGTGTGTAGTGTGTGTCTGTCTATCATTTTGGACGCTGTGAGGGCTTGCTTGTGGGAGAGGGGGATAAAGAGTCCTGTTCCTGTTTCTCTTCCTATCCAGGCCTGCCAATGGTCCATAGGGAAACAATTCTGGTGGGAGGGGGGTGGGTGGAGCCAGATAGCCTGGCTGGAGCCCAGCCAGCACACGTGGAGGCCTGGGTGTCCTTGTGTTCTTCTTCTGCCCTTTCTCTCTCTCTCTCGAGCTCCCTCTCTTTCTCTCACACACACACACACACACATCCATATTGTCCTTGCGGGGAAGTGCAGAGCAAGCACTATTTTACAGCCCTTATTTATTTTGGTGGTTCAGCCACATGCTCTTTGCACTTTGCGAAAAAGGGAAGAATAGAAAAGGTCTGAGGTGCGTCATTCGTTATTTGTTATGCAGATTGAATATAATATATAAATAATCATATTTTTAAATTCCACTCCTCAATTTGTGTGCAAAATTGCCCATGTGGTTGAAACCAGCACTACAAGATATTTTGAAGCTGCATGGCGCTCCCACACCTGAGAGCAGAGTGGTCGGCACCCCTCCCTACTCCCCTCCCTACAGAGATCCTAGGCTCACACAGTTTCTACCCCTCCCCCTACACAAATTATAACTCAAAAGAGCGAGGGCGCGGTTCTCGAGACGCTATCGTAATTGTGGAGGGGACCTTTGACAAAATTTCAAAGTTATGTACAACAAACACTACATGCTTCAGTGGCACACTGTCAAACATCTTTGCTCTTCCATATGAAGCTCATGAAACAGACCTGCAAAAAACACTGTTTGCCGTTCTCCTCATCTTTCTCCATCCCTCTCTATTTCTCTCTCCTGGTCCACTATCCTCTATCCAGGTGAAGAAGCTTCCCAAGCACTTGCGGGAGGCTCAGATCTCCACGGAGCGCACCCACCTGATTTCCGACCCGGTCAAGAAGCCACGCCAGCGCTACGTGCAGAAGGATGGCAAGTGCAACGTTCACCACGGCAACGTACAAGAGACGTACCGCTACCTGAGCGACCTTTTCACAACCCTGGTGGACCTCCGCTGGCGTCTCAGCCTGTTCATTTTCACGCTGGTGTATGTGGTCAACTGGCTGTTCTTTGGCCTGTTGTGGTGGCTGATAGCGCTCATCCGTGGGGATTTGGTGCACGCAGACGAGGAGGGCTGGACCCCCTGCGTGGAGAATCTCAACAGTTTTGTCTCGGCTTTCCTCTTCTCTATTGAGACCGAGACTACTATTGGCTACGGGTATCGCGTCATTACCGAGAAATGCCCCGAGGGTATTATCTTGCTACTGGTGCAGGCCATCCTCGGTTCCATCGTCAATGCCATGATGGTGGGCTGCATGTTCGTCAAGATCTCTCAGCCAAAGAACCGCGCCGAAACACTTATGTTCTCGCAGAAGGCCGTCATCTCGGTGCGAGACAACAAGATGTGCCTGATGTTCCGCGTGGGGGACCTGAGGAACTCTCACATTGTGGAGGCTTCCATCCGCGCCAAGCTGATCCGGTCACAGCAGACCAAGGAGGGGGAGTTCATCCCGCTGAACCAGACGGACATCAACATCGGCTTCGACACGGGAGACGACCGCCTGTTCCTCGTGTCGCCGCTCATCATCTCCCATGAGATCAACGAGAAGAGCCCCTTCTGGGAGATGTCGCAGGCCCAAATGGAGAAGGAGGAGTTTGAGATTGTGGTCATCCTCGAGGGCATGGTGGAGGCTACAGGTACGAAGGGAGAGACAGGGTAAACTGACATAAAGGTATCAAAAACAACAAACTTTACAATGCACGAATGACAAGGTAGACATGGATGGATGGATGGATGGATGAGAACAGGATAGGAGGAGAGCACAATACACGTGATAAAAGTTCTTGTTGAATTACTATAATTAAGGATTTCACACATTTACATCTACAAATGGATATGATTCCTTTTAACAACAGTTAGACTTGACAGTTGATATTTGACTTGATGTCTGCTAGCATCAAATTTGTCTCTATACATGCTGTGGCCCGTATTTCCTCTGTTGCCATATTAGGCTTATCTTTTTGATGGTGTTTGTTTCAAAATGAATCAGCTATAGCTACCCGTGCTACTGGTGTGCTCTTTGAGGGGAAAAAACAAACATGACAAAAGCGCTCAAGGCTATTCTGTTATAAGGCGCTGCGTTGCGATTTTTTGTAACCAGACTATGAATATAAAAATGTGTTTTCTAAATAAATAAAAAGGGGGAAAAATATTATAAGGTGCTCTTTATAGCGAAGAGCTTCCCAGAGCTTTTCAAATTGATCGTACTCATGAGCTCAGTCTTGTGTTATCCTTGGAATGCTTTGTGGGGAATATTGATCGGGTTATTTATCACTACAATGGAGGGAATGAAGACAGGTTTCACTTACGATGACCTGCAGCTAATTGTTTATTTGCTGTCCTAACATGTTTCCTACAGTAGGGGTTTAGCTCAGGTAAACATGCTAACTGTATTGTTTATTGGCCTTTGTTCAAGGACTAATAAGCTCAATTTAAATACAATGCATTATACATGTTGTTCATCTAATTTATTGAAATTCTTAATATTTGTCCTCCCATTGACGGGAATAAACAAGACACACTGCATGATCAAGAGCATTTAGAGCTGGAAAAACTGTTGTTTAAAACAAAAGTAAATGATATATCCCTTTAATGCTTTCATAATTGAATTTAATACATCCAAACATTTCCTCTCTATCTCTTTGAGGTTTATTTTCATCATTATTTATTTTTTTCCTTCCAAAGAACAAATAGTCATCTTGCTTTGCTCATACCATCAGCTGCCTGACTCAAGCATTAAATTGCCTTCTGCTTCACTAAACCACGGCATGCGGTGGTTATGGCATCACAATCACTGACTGCTGAGCTGTAAACAAATCTTATGCTCTCCTTCGCTCCCCCACTTCCTGTCCCCACATTAATGGAGGGGCATCTTCGGGTCTGGGGAATTGGAGCTTTCAACTGTTTTACAATAAGCAATATTTATGTACAGGAAAGCAGGTTTAATGCCCAAGGCAAAAATATGGCCTGCTCTGCTAATGACATTGATTTTGTGGACATTGAGTAATTTATGTACTGGCAGAATCAGGATGGAAACAGCCTGGAGAGATGGCCAGGTATAGTATTTTTGTTGAATAATAGTGGCTTGTCGTAGCATAGCGTATTTTTTTATTATTTTTTTTATATCAATATATTGGGGGCATATTTGAATATATGGGGGGATACTCTCTGAATTACGTTTCACGGTGACTTCAGTAAGTAAGATTCCAAACTGTAGGGAGTAAACATGCTCAGTCTGAATATACATAGGGAAGTTTAGTACTTCTGAAGAAATTGACAGCGACATTTTACATTCAGTCTTTGTACATGGCCTAAGTATTTGGCATTTGGCGTCTTGAGGGGCATTCCAATCACTTGATAGTTGTGAAGTGTAGTCCACTTAAAAGAAAACAAAATATGCTTAGGAGTTTATGTATGTGCGAGTGTGTGTTTATATGCAAACCGTCATCTTTGCCCCCTTCTCACTTATGAATACTAATATAAAGTGAGCCTACTGTATGTCTGACTAAAAGCACTGAAAATGAGTTCTGGTATTTTCACTGAAGTTAATTTACGTGAAAAGTGGTAACGAGATTTACAGTAGCCAATGTGTACATCAGAACCATGGGCAACATAACAATAGCCAGGTTAAGCATAACACGTTCATCTTTTACAATAATCAAATCCCACTAATACTCATATTACATACAGTTCAATAGTACCACAGAGTTACTTATTTAGGCCTACTTACTGAGTTGTTACTGTACATCAGCTGGACTCGGGTGTAGCAAAATGTGTTATATCTTTGGCATTGCTTGACCTACGATTACAAGCCTTGCGTATTTTATTTTCTCGGTGATTTCTGCTATGCAGCATTTTTCGACATGCTGCTATGGCGCATTTGATTGGGCTTGGCCCTGATTAATGCTGTGTTCAGCTTTAAACTATGATTGTAATTAACATGCAACATAGAAAACACTTAAGGATAAATGGAGAAAATGCCAATTCCTGAAGAATTTATATTGCCAAGCAAGAAATGTAGGCCTGTGTGTGTATATATACTGTATATATATACAT